>NQII01004117.1:111100-167947 GCA_002778355.1 Clitarchus hookeri
TACACCAGGGGAGTCGTCCGCGCTCTTTATCCATTTTTATGCAACCCGCACATACAAATACCAACTAACATAACATATCCTCCGCTGTATACTAACTGTCACTAGAGTAGCAGAGTCCCGTGCCGTGTACGTACTCGTTACGGCGCCTCGTCTGTTTCCTGAACACTCGATGCTGTAGTCAGCCTGCACCAATCAGCGGCGCGAAAATAGAGAATCGCAAAAAACAGCATGTGCGCGTTGATTTATTTTCTTCAATTAAGTACGCGGTGACTGTATTTTTATGACACATTTTATGTCACATGAATAAACACAATGGCGCGAGCGAGGCAGATGTGTGTAACACAGGTCGCCATCGTCACGTACCAACGTGTTCGGTAAACATAACAATAATCTGCTTCGACACAATAAACGGATGTGCATTCTTAGAAAGTGACTGCTTGTCAACGCATTGCTGACATAACACCATCCGTTATCCGCTTACTGTACTAACGACAACGAATCAACGAGCTGGTGGTGTTCTGCTACGATTAATGTTTTGTTAGAAGAGTTATAATAGTGTGCGGGTTGCATAGATACGGAATAAAAGGCGCGGGCGACCCACGCGGCGTGTGTGTGTGTGTNATAGGCACATCCCTGCTGCATGCATAAGTTCCAGGAGGTCGCTTGGCCAGCGCATTCGCGTGGTCTGACTTCGACGGATTATTGCTTCCATTATTCATTATCGGTTAAATAGCTATTTAACCGATAATGAATGAAGCGGGATATTTTATAACTGCGCTCGACTGCCGCATATAACCGGAAGACTGCAATGACCTCGGCACCGAGGGACAGCCTAGCCCTTGCTATGATAGTACTGCATATTGAAGTGGGCTTGCAGTGAGAGACAAGTGCATAGCTGGGGGTAGAAGGGGCTCTGTGCGTTTTTCTTGCGATAGAAAAATACGCTTACACGCTGTAAATTGCAGTTTGGAAATACCGCTTATTAAGGCAACTTTTTTTCTTTCGTTTTTATCACTTACCCCATCAAAAATTCCATACAGTGTATGTGTACCCTTAACACAACCTACATAATAAAATTTTTGTATATACGTGTAAATACGTGTGGTTCGTTTCATCCACTAGAAATATGTTGTGTAAATTAAGCGTCACCATCTTAGATCTTTATTATGTCCTATTGCCCGTATCCCCTTTATAAATCTACGGTAANTGTGTAAATTAAGCGTCACCATCTTAGATCTTTATTATGTCCTATTGCCCGTATCCCCTTTATAAATCTACGGTAAATATTATTTGGTGGCATAACGTCGAGACTAGACGTATTATGGGAACGAAGGTCAACTTTATTGCCCCGCAAATTCAAGCAAACACACTCCTAGATAATAAAAATTGATAGCTTGTTACATATATTTTTCCGTTCCACCAGCGGTTTCGTGAAAAGAAAATGCCGTTAACTAGCGTCACGCATGACAATTACAGCGTATATAACGCCTACATACCATTGGTAGATTTATTTGCTGATAAACNTTAACTAGCGTCACGCATGACAATTACAGCGTATATAACGCCTACATACCATTGGTAGATTTATTTGCTGATAAACAATGTTTACCGGACGGCCATGTTGAGACTAACAAGAGAATGTCTGGTGGCCACTACCTACACAACTGTCAGTATGCAAGCGGGTTACATGTTTGAGCTATCGATCTACTTTTATAACCTTTGAGATAATTATGTTAAAATTTATGCCAGGCGTAATACTTTATAACAGTGAAGATCTCGATGAATACAACTTCACAGTGGAATAGTAGGTACTGTCACTTAGTTTTTTCTACTTTATATTACAAGATTCTTTCTTCCTGAAGATAAGCAAAATGACAAAAATTGACGTAGTATATTTTATTGAGATATTGTGGTAGATATGTTTGCACGGAATTTGGTTGCTATTATTTTGAGAGTACAGTCGATTTCTTCTCTGATTGCAATATTTATTTTGTGGACAACTTCGCTATATTAATACTTTAGAAAAGAATTAATTTTCAAAATCCTAAATATTCATGCGATCAAAATTTCGGCATTGCTAGTGTAAAAATACGAACTGAGTAGAAATATTTTGCAATTTCATGGTGAAAATTAAATTACTGAAAATATATGTTTGTGCATACAGAGTACTGAAATAGAATGTAATAGTTTAAGAAACACCAGGAAGCTTAAAACGAATTGTAAACATTTAAAAGCGTTCTTTCTGTAACGACACAAATTAATCGAATTTTATATGTAAGAATTCATACGACACAGTATGTTATTTTAAAAAAATGGTATATAAGTTTACATGATTATGGATATCGGGTCAATTTGGCACTGATACTGATTTGATTGGAGGCATGGCTATTAAGTTTAATAACACATACATATTTTAGACACTAAATGGAACAATAATGCTTGATTTTAACTGTTATGCTTGAAAAGGGTTTTTGTGTGTTTCTTGTGAGTGGTAAATTAGTTGACGAATAGGCTTAGTGGCAGTATCTTTGTTGGATGTTCAGTATCTCGTGGTAAATTTTTCGAAGTAGTATGGTAAGGTAAAGTTACGGCACGGATTATGAAATAGTATTTATGGTGAAGGTTAGACGATGAAGGATTGCTACGAGTTATGATTAATATTTTGCTGTTGAAACAGGTTTTTGAGAATCCGTAATCGTGTGAAATGTAAATATTTCCTTCTCCTATGGTGTAGGTATGTATACCTTGCAAACTATTGAATTTGCAGAATTAAAATCAGAACAATGTATTAATTTAGTTCCTGCCTACAAAATTTATCAATGTCGTCTTCAAAATTTAAAAATTTAATTGAAAACTATTTGGTTGGTCTTGTCAGTTATATTTTATCAATTTCATTGGACGTATAAAACAGTAACACGTTATTCATAACTACACTAAAAATAAATGATTGCAATTAAAGTGACAGTTGTTTTGTTCTGCGGTTGAAGAGTAAACGTTCACATTAAAGCTAATGTTTGGTTAAAGTGTATAGTATAAATATCTAAATATTATCGTCAAACATGTTTTGAAATGCTTGTTCTTTAAACCCTTTCTCAATGACATCATTGGGTGAACCGNTATTTATGGTGAAGGTTAGACGATGAAGGATTGCTACGAGTTATGATTAATATTTTGCTGTTGAAACAGGTTTTTGAGAATCCGTAATCGTGTGAAATGTAAATATTTCCTTCTCCTATGGTGTAGGTATGTATACCTTGCAAACTATTGAATTTGCAGAATTAAAATCAGAACAATGTATTAATTTAGTTCCTGCCTACAAAATTTATCAATGTCGTCTTCAAAATTTAAAAATTTAATTGAAAACTATTTGGTTGGTCTTGTCAGTTATATTTTATCAATTTCATTGGACGTATAAAACAGTAACACGTTATTCATAACTACACTAAAAATAAATGATTGCAATTAAAGTGACAGTTGTTTTGTTCTGCGGTTGAAGAGTAAACGTTCACATTAAAGCTAACGTTTGGTTAAAGTGTATAGTATAAATATCTAAATATTATGGTCAAACATGTTTTGAAATGCTTGTTCTTTAAACCCTTTCTCAATGACATCATTGGGTGAACTGTATCTCGACAAGTCCACGTATGTGCACACGATAAAATAATTAAACTTCAGAGACTTTCCTCAGTCCTCAGTCTTTAAAAAGCTGTCTACTAATGGGTTTGTTATAAAAAATCTAGTATCTTTGTAATGCCGTGTGAGTGTTCCCAGTTCCCAGTGATTTCCGTTACGGAGAAACTTAAGGAGTCTCCAAGGATCACAAGTTGCAGTGTTACAATCCCGGGAAATCATAAATGTTCATTAAATATTTTTTGGCCATGTGTTAGTATTTTTTATAAAATTCAACGTATGGTTTGTCTGTAGTTTCATTACGAGTTGTATGACGAAAATTAAATTTGAAGTAATCGTAAGTTTAACCTTATACCTACGCATAGTGTCGAATTCCACAGAAAACGCTCAAATACATTCCTATGACTTTCAAAAATTTAAACCGCAATTAAACTTTGCAATTGAATATATTTTAATTATTATCTGTTGCGGAATTCGAAGTTAAAATGTATATTATATATATAAAGAGGTGTGTAAAAAATTACTCGTTTTACAGTGTACGCATTTTGTTTATGTTTCTATTTGTATATTGCTGTTGAAAACCGTAAAATCGCCTGACAACGTAGACTATTTTTATATATTTAACCGCCATTAAAATTAGCAGTTTAAAAATATCTGGGTTTTTGTTCATGGCTGTCATTCGTGGGCGTTATTTTCGGACAACGATTTTCATGGTTTGGAATCTGTGGCAAAAAAATTCTGTGAGTGTAAATTTAAGTAAAAATATTGGTTTTACTTAAAATGCAGATATTCTGTTCTACAAAAATCTTAATCATTTAAAAAAAGAATCGAAATGAGACGACAGATACGGTCTTATTTCATTTCGAACCATGATTAGCAAAAGTTATATTTTAAATGTATGAAACTTTGCCAGCAACCATTATCGGAGTAATTAAAGGGTTCGTCTACTAACGCTTGAATTGCATTAAAAAGTGTTTGAAATACGTTTTAGTTACGAAAATATTAAAGACGTGTCCAATATGCTGATCTACGAAAATAGCACATCATGCCTGTCGATTGATTTCAAGACATCACGCATATTGGAAAAAAATATAAGGAATATGTTTATTAAAAAGCAGAGGTACATGGCAAATGATTGTGGAGCTGCCCGGGCTCCATGTTGTGAAGTCAGACGCCAGACATCTTGGATGTAGGTCATTTTGACTTTGACACGGGGAGACCTTGACCTTGAACCTGTTAACCTTGGGATAAACTTAAAGTCTAAATTTGAGAAAAACGCATAACTTTCGGGGGAATGTCGGTAAAAATCACATTATTGACTCCAACTGCAATCTTTAATTTACACTAGCTTGACTCCAAGTAAACTTAACTTAAAATTTAAAATTTTGTAAGAAAAACATTTAAATAACCTTTTTTTTTTACAAATTTTATAACAATGCGAGTCGATAAAAACTTAAAATACCAAGAAAATTTTTTAAAAAAATTACGCAAAAAAATTAAATGATTATATAAATACTTATATCTATCTAGCCCAGGTTTCGATTCTTGTAAAACTGATGAGGCACGCCAACTCCCAGTACAACGACCAGTACGCGACTGACTCTCATCACTATATTTAATTGGCTATTTACTCTGCTACCACCCAACTACCCTACCTTCTCGACCCTCATCATTGCCACTAGACTGAGCTAGTGATTTAATAATGAACTCACATTGCTCGCTCTAGATTGGCTGTTGGTCACATGATATATCTCTTCCTCTGCAGATAATCAATGTGGCCAAGTTGCACCACGTCACAGTTCTTCGTCTGATGCGAGCTGTTACATACCACTCTCTTCCCTGACTTTTCTAGCATTCAATCTGGTAAGTTTCTTTATGTTTGACTACTCCATCACGTTTTGCAGGGTGTTATCGGTCATGCTTGTAATTACACATACATTTCCCCACCGAAGAAAAATTCTGTCTAAATTTCAAGTAGTGGTTTGGACCGACAATCTATTGAAGTGTAGATATTTAATATGAAGTGTTCCTTTAATAGTCCCCTAGCGACTAGCATTCTGACTTCGTCTTTGGAGGTACCATCAATCCAACTGGGCTGCCTATGTTGTCGATGATGCCATTCGCAAACAATTAGGTTTAAGGCCTTGATTATTGCAGTGTACAAGGCCAACTCGGGTGATAATCTAAACATCCAATTAAATGAAGTGGTGGGGGTTAGTCACCTGCTGGTCGTTGTACTGGGAGTAGGTGTGCTCCATCATCTTTATGAGAATCGAACCCTAGACTTTTTACATGTAAGTCAGTAGTTATATAATGCTGGTTCTGCAACAGGAGCATGGGGAATCGGCGCAACGAAACCATGGCGGCCATATTGGATGACGTCGCAAGGCAATTTTTTTTCATTGGAATTTCCCTTTTTTCCCTCAGAAACGGCCAAATACCCAGAATTTGGCTCAACATTTCCTGAATTTCATTTAAAAACGACAACATATTTCACAAAAAAAAAAATGTATTTTGCACAATGCGACATTATCGCACAATTATCGCCGATGACTCTACAATGTGGCTAAATGACTCCTTTTTGTAATGAGGAGTTGAGGGCTTTGAGGAATTACCCTGAAATTCACGCTCTGTCATCCCATGACAGCACCATCCACCTTGCCTAAAGAATGTTGGAGTTCAATGATCTGTCATGCAACTTCTCTCAACATGGTCTGTCATTACACCATGGTTGTCTCACATTGCTTCTGTCTCCTTTAACCTGGCATCCGGCGGGGACGAGTTTAATGCTTTGTCATGCCATCATGGCTTTCTCATATTCCTTCTGGTCGCCTTTCACCTGGCATCCTGGTGGGGAAGAGTCTCATTCTCTGTAATTCCACCTACGCACACGGAGCCTATGCACGCTAGCCTAGAGTCGAACCACACGCACACGTTGAATAGGCCCTGAGCCTTATAAGAACAGTTTCCTTTAGTTTTCGAACCGTTTAATATATGGTCACCAAATTCATAACATTGGCATCACCCGCGACAGTGAAAAGGACCGCAAAGCAAGTATGCCTTGAGCGCGCTTATAATCACAGTTGACTATAATTTCCGAAAGATTTAAGTTATGGCCATCAAATTCATAACATTGGCATCACCTGCGACATAGAAAAGGACCGCAAGGCAAGTATGCTTAAAGAGCACTTATAATCACAGATTACAGTAATTTCCGAACAATTTATGATATATTCACCGAATTCATAACATTAGCATCACCCAAGACATCGAAAAGGACCGCAAGGTAAACATGCCTTAAGTGCACTTATAATCATAGTTGACTGTAATTTCCGAACCATTTAAGATACAGTCACGTAATTTATAACATTGACATAATCTACGACATATAAAACTACAGTTACAATCACGAAATTCATAATATAGCTATCATCGCCGACAACGAAAAGGGCCGCAAGGTCAAGTATGTCCAAAGCGCACTTATTAGCATATATGGATGTAATTTCCGAACTGTTTGAGATACAGCCACGAAATTAATATATTGGCATCACCCTTAATGCTGAATAGGACGGTAGAGACAATTATGTCTGTAGCCCTCGTATAAGCATAGTCGGCTGTAATTTCCGAACTGCTTAAGATACAGCCACCAAAATCGTAACATAGCCATCGCCCTCGACGATGAACATGGCTGCAGAGCCAAGCACATCCTAATACTTCTTAAAAGTACAGTTGCCTTTAATTTCGAACCCACCGAAGATATAGTCATAAAATTCATACAATAATAATATCCTCTGATGACGAACATATATGGTAGTTTCAAGTAAATTTTAAGGTGTCTTACAAACTGTCGTGTGCCATTTCCTATCCAACAAAGCTATAGTCATAAAATTCATAACATTGACAACGCCACCGACAATGAAGAGAATGGCAGTGTCAAATCCGCCCTAAGCCCTCGTATAAGCATAGTTGGCTTCCATTTCCCACCCACCAGGGCTATAGTCACCAAATGAATAACATAGGCATCTTTTCCGATGAGGAAAAGGACTACAGGGTCAAGTACACCTTAGGCTATCGTATAATAACAGTTGGCTGCCATATCCCACCCACAGAAGCTATAGTCACGAAATTCACAACACCTTTCATTACAAACAGGTTGGTGGGGAAAAAGAACATCTTAAACCCTATAGGGCAGCATGTAACCCTGATGGGCTGCATGTAACAAACACCCACGCATGTAAAAAAAAGTATAAATATATGCATACAGGCCCGTCGCAAAGTCACCGTTGCATGTTGTAGTGTACGGTTTGAAATAGCACACACATACACATNATATGCATACAGGCCCGTCGCAAAGTCACCGTTGCATGTTGTAGTGTACGGTTTGAAATAGCACACACATACACATCAGCCTGCACGCACTCGTCAATCACCCACAACCGTCCTTGTCGTCTGCTACCGCAGTGGTCTACCTACTCGGATCCGCCTCAGCAGCAGCTTGCTTCCCTTCGCCCAACGACATACAGGGTGTGTATATAAATGTTAAAATATACACACACATAATCGTTATCATGGGTAACATATAACAAACAACCATATGCGAAAAAAATATATATACAAGTGTGATGCGTGCTTGATGTACATAGTTGTAGAAGACTGTAAATACATACATATAGTATATAGGAATATAAACGAATACCATCTTCCAACACAAGATCCGGCAACCCGAGTTATCGTTAGCATGAGTAACCCTTAAAAACCAGCCATATATTAAAAAAAAGAAAGGGGTATACAATTGCACCGATAACAATACATACGTAGTCGCACGTAAGATTATAAAACACGTACGCGTTAATATAAATAAAACACCATCAGCCTAACGCGAGGGTTGGGAAAACTGAGTGTATAAGATATAAAACCGTCCTGTACATTAAAAATCAGTCACTTAAACAATAAGCACTAACATATACGCAAGCCCATCACAAGTATGATGTCATAACGAATCACAACATGTAACTGAAAAAATGGTACCTATGGATTAAATGTTTTCTGTTTTGTGTCAAGCAAAGGAACACAAACTTTACAAGTCGCGTAACGTGTATANGTACCTATGGATTAAATGTTTTCTGTTTTGTGTCAAGCAAAGGAACACAAACTTTACAAGTCGCGTAACGTGTATATTACTTGACTCCTTGTACCAATTTTTGGGTTTAACCTCTGTGATCCTTTGTTCTTTTTCATGTTGGCGTGATAGCAAAACTCATGTCGCTGCTATGGGCTGTGTTTCCATCGGGATAATGTTTTCAGATATATGTAGTGACTCGTTATGTCACCATGCTCGTGATGTAATTGTATGTATGCTGGTCCTTTATTGTTTCTTACGTGACTGATTTTTAATATACAGGACGGTTTTATACCTTATACACTCGGTTTCCCAACCCTCGCGTTAGGCTGATGGTGTTTTATTTATATTAACGCGTACGTGTTTTATAATTTAACATGCAACTACATGTGTCTGGTTATCGGTGCAATTGTATACCAATTTTTTTATATATATTGCTGGTTGTATAGGGTTACCCGCGCTAACGATAACCCGGGCCGCCGGCCCTTGTTTTGGACTGATGATGTTCGTTCATATTACCAAATATGTATTTCACAGCCTCCAACAACTATGTACATACATCAAGCACGCATCACATTTGTATATATCTTTATTTTTTTCGCATATAGTGTTTGTTATATGTTACCCATGCTAACGATTATTTATGTGTATATTTTAACATTTATATATACATCCTAAAATATTGTCGTTGGGCGAAGGGAGGCTAGCTGTTGCTGAGGGGGATCTGAATAGGTAGACCACTGTGGGAGCAGACGACCAGGGCGGTTGTGGGTGATTGACGAGTGCGTGCATGCCGATGCGTATGTGTGTGCTATTTAACACCCTACACACCTTCTTGCAAAGGTAACTTTGTGACGCGCCGATATGTATAACTTTATTTTCTTTACATACGTTAAGGGTTGTTAAATGTTCCCGAACTTCTAAGATTTGGAAATGCTGACCAACTACGGTTGTAAGAGGGTGGTAGGCCTACTTTCTTTTATGTCCTTGATTGCAGTCAGAAGTGATAAATGTGATATGAATTTGGCGGTCGTAGCTTCTGTAGGTGCGAAACGTCGGGCAACTATGTTTATAAGATGGCAAAGTTGTACATTTTACTACCTACCATCCTCTTTGTCATCGGAGGTGAGTCATATGATATGAAGTTGGTGACTATAGCTTCTGTGGGTGGGAAATGGCAGGCAACTGTACTTATACGAGGGATTAAGGCGTATTTGACACTACCATCCTGTTCGTTGTCGGCGGCGATGTCTATGTTATGAAATTGACGACCATAGTTTCGGTGGATGTGAAATTGTAGTCGACTACGCTTATAAGACTCATTAAAATTTACTTGGCCATACCACCCTATTCTCTATCAGAGGATATGTTTATAATATAAATATGATGCCTATAGCTTCGGTGGGTGGAAAATGGTGGGCAGCTATGCTTATAAGTGAGTTTAGGACTTACTTGGCCCTGTGGCTCTGTTAATCGACCTGGGCGATTGCTATGTTATGAATTTGGTGAGTATATTAAATTGTTTGGAAATTAGAGCCGATTATCTTATACATGAGCTTAAGGCCTAAATGTATCTACTGTCCTATTCTCATCAATGGAGATGCCAATGTAGGTATTTGGTGACTGTATATCAAACGGTTAAGAAATTACATCAAACTAGATTTCCAAGTGCGATAAAGGCATACTTGCCCTGCAGTCTTTTTCGTTGTCGGTGTGTTATCCATGCTATGAATTTTTTGACAATATCTTAAACGGTTCGGAAATTACATTCAACTATTCTTATAAGTAGACTTGGGGCGTACTTGACGCGTGTGCACTGTGCGACTCTTGGCTAGAGTGCGTGGGAAGACTTCGCTCCGTGTCGCGCAGATGGAATGTCAGAGCATGAGACTCTTCCCCGCCAGGACGCCAGGTGAAAGGAGGCCAGAAGGAATATGAGTAACCCAGTGTGGAATTACATAACATAATAAGGAAAGTTGCATGATGGGGCAATTAACTCGAGCATTCGTCAGGCAATATGTATGGTGCTGGCATGGAATGATAGAACTTGAATGTCAGGGAAACCCCTCAAAACCCTCAACTGCTAATCTCAAAAAGGAGTCATTTAGTCACATTGTAGATTCATCGGTGGAAATTGTGCAAAAGTCAGTCGCATTGTGGGAACAAAATTTTTGACAAACATTTTGCCGATTTCGAGGGAAATTCGTGAAATTTTTAAGGAAATTATGGCGATTTTTGCACTTTTTAAGGGAAAAAGTGGAAATTTAAAGGGAAAAAAGAAAAAATGGCTTTGTGAAGTCATCCAAGAAGGTCGCAGTGGCTCAGCGGCGCCAGCGTCCCACGCCCCTGTCACAGAGCCGGAATTTTATAACTACTTAGTTTTTAAATAATAATTTTATTTTTCCCAAATTGTTTTGAATTTTTTTATATGAAATTATTTATTTTATAATTTATTGTAATGAATTTAAATAATTAAAAGTTTAAAAAAAAATTTTATTTAGAATTTTTTACAATTTTTGAACTATTTTTCTTTATTTGTCAAGTTCAAGTTTGCCTAGGGTCAAGGTCATGTAAATTAAAGTTGCCTGTTTCTCTCAATATGGTACTTTTTCTCAAATAGTTGCGATATTTCTCGAATTATCGACTTACAGGACACCCAAGGTCATCCCGGTTCAAGGTAGAGGTCATTTCTGTACAAGGTCACCTACACACCCCAGATGTCCGACGTCTGATGTCTCAACAAGGCGGCCGGGTGGCTCCAGGCTCCTGTGGCCCGTGGCCTTGCCTTCGTAGGAACCTTCTCTTCTAGTGAAATATCACTTACAATCACTCAACCGTAGTTAAGAATTGATTTTTCAAAACTCTGTATCTCAAAAACATTCGTTTCCAATACAGAGGCACTGGGGGAGTCTGCACTGATTTTCACCAAAGTTTTTTCACCACTAAATTTAGAGGATCACTGCCTGAAGTCCCAAAGGTACACGAAGAATGCCGAGGACACTGCATGCTAGTTTAGATCCCTAAACATTGACGCACTTGATGTGCGTGGCAGTGTAGTTCTTATAGCTTCTGCTCTTCTCGGCCTCAACTGCGGGTAATAAAAAACAAAACTGGTATAGACATGCGTGTGCAAATAACAGAGGTACGGAACTAATCAGAGTAACGCGATGCGGTCGGCAGCTAGATCGGTTACCGCTGCTACAATGTCAGGTTATCAAAACTTAAGTGAGTTTGAACGTGGTGTTATAGTCTGCGCACGAGAGATGGCACATAGCATCTCCGAGGTAGTGATAACATTTTGATGTTCGCGTAGGACCATTTTACTAGTGTACCGTGAATATCGGGAATCCTGTAAAACACCACATGTTCGACATCGCTGCGGCCGGAAAGTCAATTTTTACAGTTCTCTAAAAATAATGTGGCCACAACGTATCCCTCCGCAACAGCTGTTCTGTCAAACTCTACGAATCCAATGGCATGCACTGAAAGACTGACAACTTCAGTCCTGTACTAAGGTTACAATCTCTGGTTATCACTCGCACCTGTTTTATTTTTGTTATGACCACGTAATATACTAGTTAAGGGTTTGTTTATTTTAATGGAAGGACGGGAACTCAGGTTTATCGTCTTTAGTAAGACGGGATTATTTTGCGACTCTATACAAGACACTGCTTTTAACTGTCCATTGTTTTGGTAATGCATTGGAAAAGGCTGTTCGTACGGAAATAAGAGTCAGTTTACTATAACTCAAAAATTGTAACTTCATAGAAATAACAAAACGCAATTAATGTGTGCTGTACGTACCGATGTAAATTATACACACTGTACATATTTTCAGTGAAATTAAACTCACACATAAACAATGTTGGTTATATAAATATAAATAAATATATAAATATATATGTACATTAAAAAAAGTATTTATTTAAGCCATAATCATTTCAAACTACCCCACAACAACAAAACGCGATAAATAATGGCGCTGTTCCTACACATGTGATAAATGCACAATGTAAACATTTTCAGTTAATTTAACTTCACAAGTAAAAATTCTCTGATTTTCAACAAAATTACCTAGTGTAAAAAATAATTATTTAAAACCACCCATATTTTATAAACTACAACAACTTGTTTAAAAAAAATGGAATTTACAAAAATACGCCAACTTACTCTTTACTTCGTAATTTCTAAACACGGGAAGAGAGCTTGGGCAATTACGTTACTTAAATGACTTTTGTTGACCACTGTTACGAAATAATTTATTTTCAGAATTATCCAATTACCAAACGCTTGGGCCGTTTCTTTAAATAAATAAAAATAAACTTCAGAAAGTAAATACGTTGTCGTTTGCGCTTCACCATGATTAAGGTCAACAATGGATTAAAGTACCCAAGCAACCCTTAAATGAAGCGGCAGACACATATCGACATTTGATTTCACTGGATAAATTGTTCTATAAAGACACCTACAACGAAATATATTTATTTAATACGAAAATAAATAAATTAAGTGCAGATATAATATTCCGACACCACCGGAAAGGAATTCGTGCATATAGACGAAAGAAAGCTCAATGGCATTCACCACCCCGCCGTGTGAGATGTTTCATATAGCTGTAATGCACGCATGCTGTGGCGTAATTTTTCAAAATGTTTTTTTTACATAGCTTGCCTTATAGCTGCAAAATTGTATTTTATTCTAGAGCATAATTTAAACCAAAATTGTTGGCAAAATCATTTATGTATAAATTGTAATTTGCAATGCCAAGTACTATTTATTTTCTTTCATAACCGGTGCCAACATAATAACACTCATCCCGCAACAAACATCAGCTAACACAATACTTTGAAAATGGGGGTATTTAGTGTTTACAGGCTGTATCGATTGGTAACAGTGTCTGTCAAAATTTACTGAAGTGTTTTGGAACGGAGAATTGGTAACCTCCTTGAGAAATCGGCATTAATTGTATACATTGCGAGAAGCAATAAACTCGCCAATTTTGGATTAGCGTGACTAAATTGTCTTTGCATTTTATGTTTGTTCAAGGTGTTCAGAATATGTGGATACTGCACGTCGCTCTGTTATACCTGGCTGTGGAGTCATCAGACGGAGTTAAGCTAGCTGATGGGAAAGCCGAACGGAACAAGATGCTGCGCTTTGTCAGCGAAGCAATGTCCGTAATCGACCGTTACGTGAGAGACATTGCAAGAAGTGTTGTGATGTTTGGCGATAACGATGAGATGCAGGACTTGATGTTCAGCTCGCTTCAGTCATCAGCACAGCCGGTGTATGTCGTCAGTCGAAACACAAGCAGGATTTATGCCACAGCCAGGCAAAATACTGTGTTTATAATTTTGTCCGACAGTGGTGACGTTAAAGTGTTTACCGATCGAGTAAATAAGGTTTTTTGGCTTTTTTTATGGGATCCATTGTCCCATGTGGTATTTGTTGACACTAATATTTCTGAAAATCACACTGATATAACATTCCAGTTATTGAAGACCATCTGGATAGAAAGCGAAATTCTGAAATCATTAGTAATTAGTGTTACTGCAAAGGATGACAAATCAGGTAAACTTGTTCTCGCTAAACGTTTTAACCCATTTCACAGAAGTGGGAAAACCATAGACGTGACCAGTCCCAACAACATGTATGAAAAATCGTCATTCGATGGTATGGGGTATCCTTTGAAGTGTGTTGCACCCGACTACCCACCATTTTCGTATGAAGTAACAAAGCAGAATGGAGATAAAACACTAGGTGGAATGACAGGAGAAATCGTAGATATGATATCAAAGTCGCTGAATTTATCATCCAAAAGTGAGCCTAATTCAACCTTCCTGAAAAATACATCAAAATGGATTCTGCCAAATTACTTTTATGAAAGATTTGATATAGAGTCTCCTGTCGCTCTTCTGCAGGATTATAACTTTATGTATGCCTCGTACCCTTACGCCACTGAAAAATTGGTACTCATTGTTCCCAAGGCTGAAGATATGCCAGGGTGGATGCATGGGATATTACCTTTTAATTATGATGTGTGGTTATCATATCTGTTTGTTTATCTCGTTCTTATAGCGTTTGGGATAATCTACTTTCACTTCACCAATAAACAAACGAAGAATCTCTTGCGCAGTTTGGAAATAACCAGATTATTTTTTCTTGGTATGATTCAATACAAAGTCAGTTCTGCCGGTATGAGACTTTTTTTGTTTTCTGTCATGATATTTAATATCGTCTTGAATAACGCGTATTTAGCAATGTTTATTAGCCAAGTTTCAGTGCCGCAGTACTATCCGGATATAAACACAATTGAAGACATCAAAAATCATAATTTATTTGTAGGCTTCACGAAGAATTTTGGTTCAAATGCTCAATTTGACTTTACTTATAGTTTGGCAAGTGCTGACTTGGATGATGAAGTAACTAGTTTACTGTTAAGTCGCGCTAAGATAATTGATTCATTTGACGATGAATTACATGCCGCTAAAGTTCACAGAAATCTTGGTTTTCTCCATGTTTTATCGGCGGCAAAGTACGAGGTCAGAAGGCCAGAGAATATTCTCAACAAGAGACCATTATTGCACATAGCGGAACTTAACATCGCTACTATTTGCTTAGTTACCATATTCCGTAAGGGCTTCCCGCTTTTAGACAAAACAGATCGTGGTATATGGTATGTCAGAGAGGCCGGAGTGATTGAAAAGATTCTAAGAAGCGCTTTCGTGAGAAATTTTACAAATAATCAGGAAGCAGATGAAGATTATATGGGAATAGATTTGATTCATTTACAATCTTTCTTCTTTATGCTCTTTATAGGATATGTAGTCAGCATATTAGGGTTTTCCGTAGAAATATTTCTTCAAAAGTTTCGCCCGCGAAATACCAATAGTCCTTAATCGTCCTTAAGCACTGAGCCTAGCGGCAGACTTAGGAAGTAAAAATGGTTTTCGGCGGTTGCATGCTCTACCTACCGAGGGNNAGACGATGTGTTCACGATGGCGCCTCTGCCAAGCAGCGGGGGAAGCATGGGTGAGAGGTGGTGAGCTCTGGTGGCCAACGGGAGAAACGAGGGTGGTGGCGATCCTGGCGGGCGCCAGGGATAATTTAGATGGAGGATCCTAAGATGATGGCAGTGGTGTAATGCTAGGAGACGATGCGGGCAATATGGCGGCAGATACAGACGATGCGGGAAAGATGGCAGCAGGCGTCATTAGCATAGCTAGAATTAGGATAGCTGGAATTAGCATAGACGAATTTGCATTGGTGAATTGACATTGGAGAATTTGCATTGGGAAATTTGCATCCAAGATTGCGGACATGACATTATTCAAGTTGGCGGCCATTTGTCCACATGTCCGCAGTCCCCAGCCCCTGCCAGTCAATGCCCTATTTCCAGCTACTCAAGGTTCATAATACAATACTGCATGAATGATGACAGACTATGTATTGCTGGGGAAGGTTTAACAGTATAGTTAAATCATGAAATTTGGCAGGCTTGTCTTTAATATGATGGGCTATTCTTGTCATTTTACTTTATCGTGTTTATATATAGGTGGCTGAGTTCATGTTAAGTAGCTTAGTTTGACAGTGGTCAAGGTGAAAGTCAGACCATCTCAGCAGGCGACAATAACTGGCATACATATTATGGAGATGTTGGTCGTGGGTTCAGCAGAAGCAATAGAGCCGTCCACCGAGGTCGGTACATTGCCATTGACTTCTTCAGTTGTGAGGTCTTCGAACGTAAGGATGAACTGACAGTACCAGTTGTTTCTGCAACATCTGTTTCTTCGGCTGTACCATCCAGTTCTTTGGCTACGCTGTCTCCGGCAGAGTTCAGGTCATCGACTGCATCAGATTCTCCGTCAGAGAAAATGTATCCCTGCAACTACTGAAAAAAGCAATTTCGTACTAACACATCGTACAAGAGCATGAAATGAATGTTTGCATGAAGAATCTCGACTCCATTAAATATATGTTCTTACAATGTGGATCGCTACTCTACCGCAGCGATACTTTCTGCAAACACGTAATGTAATGTTAAACTATTGGCATAATCGATACTTCGTTACCAGTTCTGCAAGAAATAAAGCAAGTTAGAGGACAAGAGAGAGAGAGAGAGAGAGAGAGAGAGAGAGAGAGAGAGAGAGAGACAGTTCCTGCAACCTCCATCGTCAGTGTGATGAACTTCAGTAACATAACTTCGATCGTATGGCCTCTCTGCCACCAACGGCTACGACCCAGTGTGAATGACGAACCCACCAACTTATCGCCGGGGAGCAACAACGTATGTGTCGATGTTTAATACGAAGGCACTGCAATCCTAGATTCCTGCTTTTTCCAAAGTGACAACAGCCGAACCATCTGGATCCACCAATCCACCAATTTCAGCTCTCATGAGAGCATATTGGTCCCACTTTCGCTGCAACGACTTCGCCTTCAAGCATACCGCACATCGACACGAAGATTATGAGTATGGAATGAATTGGTTTAGTGTTAATAGACTGTAAGTAGTTTGTGTTGTAAGGGCATGTGTTGTGCACGGAAGAACATTAATTATTTTTTTTCAGTATTTTTGTGTAGTAACATACTTCAATAAATGTATTTTTAAAAAATTTTGAATATTTAATGTTTNAAAATTTTTTTGAATATTTAATGTTTTATTTTAATTGTATATCATAACCCCCCAGACTACATTTAAAAACTGATTTCGTGAAATGATGCTTGCAAATTAAATTCCGCAAGTCTGGCTCTAAGAGTTCGCAGATTATAGTATTCACTTATGCATATGAATACTCATAAAATGTGAGGTATTTTAGTTATCGTGCTTACAACCTGACTTCGATGTGCGAAAATGTGGTTGCTACATCATAAACAGGCTTGATTGGATGCAAAGTCANTGTTGTGCACGGAAGAACATTAATTATTTTTTTTCAGTATTTTTGTGTAGTAACATACTTCAATAAATGTATTTTTAAAAAATTTTGAATATTTAATGTTTTATTTTAATTGTATATCATAACCACCCAGACTACATTTAAAAACTGATTTCGTGAAATGATGCTTGCAAATTAAATTCCGCAAGTCTGGCTCTAAGAGTTCGCAGATTATAGTATTCACTTATGCATATGAATACTCATAAAATGTGAGGTATTTTAGTTACCGTGCTTACAACCTGACTTCGATGTGCGAAAATGTGGTTGCTACATCATAAACAGGCTTGATTGGATGCAAAGTCANCGTGCTTACAACCTGACTTCGATGTGCGAAAATGTGGTTGCTACATCATAAACAGGCTTGATTGGATGCAAAGTCATGGCATCACTATTTTAAATTTATATGAAAATTCAGTGCGTCTATGGGAATAGTCACATAATTTGATTTAAGATACGGATCCGACTGAAATGTATGAGTGTTGTGATATGTCACCTGCCTTTTAAAATTTTTAATGCTAAATACGGAAAATTAAAAATAATATTATATTTTTATGCCATTTTTAATAGACGTAGCATCACATTAGGAATAACTGTGATCGTGGACATGACCTTTGCCATAAACGCATCGGTTGAAAAAAATATTAAACAAAACAATTATTTACAAGTTAATGTAAAACACACTATGATTAAAACATTAAAAATTTAAGAATAATATGAAGGAATGCAATGAGGGAGTTTAGAGNTAATGTAAAACACACTATGATTAAAACATTAAAAATTTAAGAATAATATGAAGGAATGCAATGAGGGAGTTTAGAGAATAAATATACAGCATTTAAGCAATTCTTCTTAATTTTCCATTCATGTGGCATTCATGTGCGCCTCTTGGAACCTAACGGTTGATGGTTCGACTTGACCTGCCCACAAGCGTATTTTTTTTCATGCAACTAGCTGTTATAGGAAAGCATACATTTTACATAGTATAAAATTTATAAATAGATTTTGCATTNTTTTTTTCATGCAACTAGCTGTTATAGGAAAGCATACATTTTACATAGTATAAAATTTATAAATAGATTTTGCATTAAACATACAGTTCGATTTGTTACACCATATAAGTAAATTTTCAATATTTTCATATGTTATGGATTCACTAATTTCTAGATGTCGGATCGCTCCACTTTGTCGATAATGGCCTCCTGTCTCGCGAGCTGTGTGTGAAGAATGGGTTGGTNTTCTAGATGTCGGATCGCTCCACTTTGTCGATAATGGCCTCCTGTCTCGCGAGCTGTGTGTGAAGAATGGGTTGGTCAACAAGGGGGAGGGGAGGTCGATCATTGGCAAGAAGGAATAGTTTTAGGGTTTTGGGTGATGCGATGAGTGTCAGAGTGATGGGATGGGTCAGTGTCAAAGTGGAAAGTGAGTGACATGTTTTCCGGAACATCTCCGGCTCTCCGCACCTCCTCCCCTTCTGTACCAGATCCACCAAGGTATCACAGGAGACAAAGGTGGGATGATGGGACTAGTTGGAGGTTGGGGTGTGAGTCTTTGGTGAGGGGAAGAGAGCATACATATTTAAAGCAATATGGGAGTTCCGTGATTCGNAAAGGTGGGATGATGGGACTAGTTGGAGGTTGGGGTGTGAGTCTTTGGTGAGGGGAAGAGAGCATACATATTTAAAGCAATATGGGAGTTCCGTGATTCGGTTAAATAATGGTTGACATCACAATCGTATTCACCTTGAAAGACGAGTCCAGCATATTTGACATAGTAATATTACTTTTACTAATTTTTAAATTATATATAACAATTAGATTTTAAAAACGATTAAAATTTTTTTTGTATATAATTATATCCCATTAGCTCTTCAGTGCAGCTGGCATTTAAAGTTTTTTTGATTATTTTCAGCCATAATGTTGACTCACTCAGCCACATTGAGGAGAAAGCATATTTTTCACAACATTTTGTAGATTTTGGGGGACGAAACAGGCATTTTCGGTATCTAAACAAACCATTTTGAGGGGAAAACGGGGTATTTTGAACAGTCGGGCAGCCATCTTGCGACGAAATCAAACATAGCAGACGAATCCACACATCCACAGCCAGCAGACATTGACCCTGGAGCCCTCATTTTNTTGCGACGAAATCAAACATAGCAGACGAATCCACACATCCACAGCCAGCAGACATTGACCCTGGAGCCCTCATTTTTATCTACTGGCATAGGGACAAATTGCAACAACAAACGGTGACACATGAGTGCAGACACGAGAGTCTGGAGGCAATGCAGGTGGCCGTTGGCTGTGTCAAGCCGTCATACAGTGCCTGAATACTCNCGACGAAATCAAACATAGCAGACGAATCCACACATCCACAGCCAGCAGACATTGACCCTGGAGCCCTCATTTTTATCTACTGGCATAGGGACAAATTGCAACAACAAACGGTGACACATGAGTGCAGACACGAGAGTCTGGAGGCAATGCAGGTGGCCGTTGGCTGTGTCAAGCCGTCATACAGTGCCTGAATACTCCCCTGTGATACATCCCTTTATTCTTCTTCCAACTGCTTATGGAGTTGTTTGGGTAGCGGGTGCAAGGGACGTCACTCCAGCTCATCCCGTACCATACGTTAGATAGAGATGATAGATCCGGCGATCTGGCAGGCCAAGTTATGGTGTCCGTACTTTGTGGAGCGTGTTGCATGTCGACCGCGTACGTGTGGAATCGCATTATAGTTATGCAGAATGGTGTTAGGAGTACGCCCTACAAATGGTAGTGAATGGGGGCTTACGGTCTCGGTAACAAAATTAAAACCTGAGAGTGTTCCCTACACGAACATAACGTACTTTTATAGCTGCTTTTTTATAGGAATTATGGTACATTCATGCCAAATGTTAGATGTCGGTGTTGTCTGTTTTCGGGGTGTGTCACTCAGCAACAAGAGTAGTGAAGTATTTTATGGCGTTGTGTTGTTTGCGTAAACACATAAACTTTCCATGGGTAAATATATTTTTCATGAAATAAACGGTTTAGTGAATGGTGTTTACACGTCTTACTGTTATTGTAGGCCTGCATATACTGAATTTATATAAACGGTAAAATTTTCCTCCAAATATTTTTATACATTCATTATCAGCAGTTAATTTCTCTTTATTTTTGCTTTAATAATAAACGCATAAAATTAGGGATGAGTTGTTATTTGCATATATATGTATATATATATATGTATATATATATATATATACATAGCTTCAAACCTTGCGGTTTCTTGTTAGAAATATTGTGTGGTTAAATTAGAACATTTTGCATACTACTTGGGATTCCACTTTATTTACACTGTGTGCACTTTCTTTTAATGCAAAAATTAACATTACCCTAGTTTTTCGCCCCCCCCCCCAAACCTTTAATTAAGTGGAACTGAATTTATGGCAAACACAAATACGTGATCGTTATATCAACTATGACTGTAATTGGTGTAAAACAAAAAAAAAGAGCTATCACACTTTCCATGAATTTGTAACTAATGTAGTAACTGCGCCATAAAACTTCTCGCAGTTATGGGCAGGAATTTTTTCGAAGTTCGGTAAGAAAAATGCCGAAACTACTATGAACTTGCAACAGACATCTGTACTTAGTCACAAAACCAAGAGATGGGCGTGGCTTGAAAACCAACCCACCACTCCACTCCTGGACCAGCCAGACTTAGAGCTATGGACAGACAGGTCGGATTCCTGCCGTTCGCGGGAAGTAGGGGGTGCAAATCACTTACACATGCACGCCTCTTCTTGGCAGTCGGAAGCAGTGCCTTCCCGAACTTGGCTGCTGGCCGACTCACGCAGTATTTTTTCAGACCTTCCGTTTTCAGCGTTCAGTGTTTCCAATATATGTGGCAATTTATATTATCAGCATGACGTCGTATATCTATTTCGTAAATATTTCTACATAAGAGCAATCTTATATTTCGGTGAAGCGGTCTTTAACTCAGATATTAATTTCAAACAATCACAAAAGTTGTAAAACTGTAGACACCCCAGTAAAAAAAAAAAAAAGTTGAAGTTCTAAGTCGAGGTAATTGTAGTCGTCAAGGTTTATCCCCATACTAAAGTTACAATAGCTTGTCATGTTTCAAGTATAGCTCATTATTAACACCGAAAATTCAGAGAGAGTCGGCAAATGCCACATTGGAGAGCTGTACAAGTACGATAAAACTTAAAAATCAATTAGACTTTGAAATTGTACACATACATTTTTTAATAAAAAGAANAGCTGTACAAGTACGATAAAACTTAAAAATCAATTAGACTTTGAAATTGTACACATACATTTTTTAATAAAAAGAACTTCGTTGTGAACAAATACACTAAAAATTTATTTCTATAAAATCAAGAAATATTATAGATATGGTTTATATAAATGGGGAAAATAAATTCCGTGTCGAAAATTTTAACTTGAGTAGCTTATAGAATATTTCTCCTGAGAGCTTTAATTTTTGAATTTACAAAACAGTAGAGGGATTATGGGGATTTGGCACATCGGGATCTGGGACCGGAGTATCGGAACTGTTCATGCTCTGTCATTCCGGTCGGTCGGCGACCATCTTGGATACATGTTACCTTGACATTTGGCTTTGACCGTGGTGACCTTTGACCTTAACCCGGTGACCTTTAATCCAAAAAATCCAAAAAATAAAAATAATATTAAAATAAATAAAAAATCTGTCGTTCATAGGAAAATTTTTACCTGGGATGGTGATTATCGCATCGTTCACAGAACAGTTTGTAAACATTTATGCATCGGGAATAGAATTTGCATTTATTGCTGCCGTCATTTTAATGGAATAAATATTTAATTTATCTCTGGTGAGGGACTGATGTGTAATGTTGAGAACCTTTACTTGAGTAAGCATGGGCTCGTTTACACCCTAAGACTCAAGGTAATATTAAAAAAACATGAGGATGTGCCTGAACGTAATCACGATGGTTAAAAACCGATTTTATGCATATTTACAATTATGTATTAATGATCTGATTGTGATCTCTGTTATAACCGGCAGTAAGGTTTTCATATTAAATTATTCTTTCGTAAATATTCAAAGTGATGTTTTTCCATCGTGCTTGGCACTGACATTAGTAGTATTTCAACGATTATTTACTGAGCCGATACATATCAGCGTTCATGGGAAACTATTTTTGTATGACATGCTCCCCCGTCAATACCCCTGCTAATCACAATCGAAGCGACACTGCTCGCTATGTGTTGTGAGAATATTCCGTAAATAAAACAGGTTATAGTGAGTCATATCTGAGTGACTTTTCCTAAATTTCTGCAGCGTATAGGAGATTTCGTTCCTGCCCAAAGAGTTGCGATAAACGGAAGGGCCATATTACGATAATGAAGACAGCGTTGACGGTGAAAACAGTGGCCAATTTTTGCGACGTCCTCACACATCTCCTCACAGGCTTAGCTGTAAAAAAGTGTCGTGAATAATGCAGAAAACGCCAAGAACACCGACTTAATATTTCCTGAAGACCGCAATGAACTTGTTGATTGACTCAGCCATTTGATTGCCTTGCACAGTGAGGATATATCTTTAATCATCAGTGAACTTAAGGAAAGTGCTTACATCGAATAAAACCATTGTGTACTATCCATCATCTGCAAACATCAGATAAATGCAAATATTGAATGGATGGTAAAAGTAGGATAATACATTTATGTGTTCTTAGTTGTGCACTTGGAATTTATTGAAGTTACCCTAATGCTTTTCTGAAAAAATTATTAATTTAGCGGTGCATAAATTCTAATGCAATGGCCTGTTAAGAAAAAAAAAATGATCGAAAATGTGCGTTACGGGGAATATGGTTCAATGTGAAGTATTATGTCTTTTCGGACTTGTTTAAGATGGTTTAGTTTTGTTTGACAAACAAACGAACTGAGGAAGAAATGTTTTTGAGGAATGACTAGAGCACATAGTTTTGAATAAAAAAACACCCTAAATCGGATACGTGGTTCTTGAGTGATAAGCGCACTAAAATACANAGAGCACATAGTTTTGAATAAAAAAACACCCTAAATCGGATACGTGGTTCTTGAGTGATAAGCGCACTAAAATACAGACAGAGAGACGTTGGGTTTTAGAATATGTATAGATATAAAATCGGTGCAAAAATATTTAAGGTTTTCCCGTCGCAACAAGGGTTAAATATTTTATTNAAAAATATTTAAGGTTTTCCCGTCGCAACAAGGGTTAAATATTTTATTCATGAAAGGTGGTATACACTCGTATTTGCAGGTGTGAGCGAGTCGAATATTCTGTTATATTTTTCCCTCCCAAACAGTTAAACATTAATTGACCACTGAATGCGTGGGTGTGGAAATATATATATGCATCGGCGGATCAAATGACTCGTTGGTTGGATTACGAAGAGAATAACAATGACCCGATTCGGTATNATATATATATGCATCGGCGGATCAAATGACTCGTTGGTTGGATTACGAAGAGAATAACAATGACCCGATTCGGTATATATTCGTAGAGTTATCAGACTGGCCAACAACATATCGTATGAGATATGGTAGCTTTAAATACCAGTAAAATGCAAAATGGTATCTCGGTATGCCTGAAATATGCAAGGAATTGCTGACACCATATAAATCTTTGTGCTCAATATATAAAGATTTATTTTTAATTTAATACGTGCACATTTGTCTGCATTACGTGTAGCTATTTTTTAAATGTTTTTCGTCCTCGAAACATGGCTGGCTTGTGTTTCTGAAAGCATGATGTTGCGGATTCGATGTGAGAGAAAACGGCGCAATTCCCTTCCTCTTATAATCAACACACATATTTTTTTTTCNTGATGTTGCGGATTCGATGTGAGAGAAAACGGCGCAATTCCCTTCCTCTTATAATCAACACACATATTTTTTTTTCATTTGTGGCTGCCTATTCGATGCTCGTAAAATAGTAGTGTGAACTTACATATTCTAGACGGCGTACAAGCTAAAATAATAATAAAAGTTAATGTTATACTATTTTGAGACGGAGCGAGTTGCTAGGGCAAACGGGAACAAGTAAGGAATCTACCAAGAAACCATCCCGGCAATCACCTGGAGTGATTTTTAAAATAGGAATTTTGGCCGAACGAGTCGAGTATCGAACCCGGGTCCCCTTGAGCATGGGTCTTCTCTGGTGTTTACTTGTGTGTGCAGATATCTGTGTTTATTGTTCTATGAATTAAAGTTGGCTTGTGTGAGAAATAAAACAATCTAGTGGAGCGACAAGCCTCCTCCNTGTGTTTATTGTTCTATGAATTAAAGTTGGCTTGTGTGAGAAATAAAACAATCTAGTGGAGCGACAAGCCTCCTCCCGGTGGTCAGTGCGCCAGGGCAAAGTTCAATTCAACACCTGGTGCAACGTGGCTGGCGGTGTACTCAAGATCAGATTACGACTTCAGGTGCCTCTCTTTTACTTCTGTAATGGGACTCGTGGCCACTTCTTTAAGTATGCTTTTGTCTTAATAGTTTTTAATGCGTCTATAAGTCTCACCTGTAATTAGGATATTTTGGCTCTGTGTGTGTGTGTGTGTGTGTGTGGGTGTTTGTGTGTGTAAGTGTGAGTGTGTGGTTTGACGTATAAGCTAGTGGAGAATGATCTTTTCCCCCTTATTTCTTAGTTTCACAGCATCACAAAGTATCATTGGTTTTGCCGGAATTATTAACAAATTTCACATTTGATTTTTTTGTACGAAAAAAACAAAGGTGTCGGTCGAGCCAGAATTTATTTACAAACAAAAATGGGTGATATAGCTAATGTTTCACATTCGAAAGGGATTAACATAACTCAAAAATTTCATGGCCTCCGTAATGTACTGGCTACAATATGCTCATATTTTTTCGCACTTGTGAAGTCATTCCCTATATGTCTCGACGAGGTCGACGGGTGGTAAATGAGAGCTGTATGCGCGTGTCTTTGCTGTAATTCGTATTGTGGTATAAATCTGCATGGTAGACTAGCATCTCGGGAATAAAACTATGTTTTAGTTCACGTAATCCATAAAGAGTGAATACTTTTGACACCTGCTGGATTAGAGGCTGCTCACATATACATGCAAATTCACTTTTCATGCGGCTAAAGTCACGTAGCAGTGCGATTGGACTCTGAGGGGGAGGGTGTGGGCGTTTTACCGCGGATCAGATATATCTCATAATGGAGCGAGCGCAAACGAATCTATGAAAATACAGATATTTGTTTGCCAAAGGTAACTGTTTTATATGATTTTGCACTTGTGGTGGGTGTGCTTTTATGCTAGCGTCTCTTCACGGTATTTAATTTTTTCGCTTAAAAACTTGCTATATGTGCATTATTTATGCGCATAAAGAGTTTTATATGCTGACAATGGGTGCTAGAAAAATCGCAGCACGGGGCGTAACCATATGGGTATTTTTCTCCCGTTGCCTAAATTTCCTTATGTATTGATTTTAAACTTCGGAGGAAATGTTTTTAATGATGAGCGTCTACGCATGCGTTAGGGGGGAATGCATGGAATCCTTCACTGTGCGTGCGCATACCGTGAGGGGTAGCGAAGTGGTTTTAACTATGTTTTTAAATTTTTCGAGCCATGACTTTTTTATAAAAAGAAGCAAAGCGCATCCGTACACGACATGTGAATTTTTCCAAATCTTTAATTCATTTTTTAATAGTTACGTTCCTACAAGTAAAATAAGTTGTGTTAGTGGCGGCAAGAAACTCATTGTTTTTTTAAAAATGTTAAAAAAACTGATATACTGAATTTTGTTTTTACCAAGAGTGTTTTTTTAACTTACGTGAGCAGGACATAACTCGAGATAAAATAAAATCTATTTAATGTTTTAAAAACATTTATTAATGAACACACATAACAATATTATTCTTCTTCTGCAAAATACAAGGAATACATTGTTACATGTTTTCTTCCCTGAGTCTTGGAGGGGATTACACACGTAATATTTTTTTAAAATGTATAATGGGTTCCTCATAGTCTTTTTTTTATGTACCATGGGTTATCGTAACTCCACAATCTTAGGTCTTCGGCGTTGCGCGCGGCACAGCAATATCTTTGATTTTTGCACTCGTGAAGTCTTGTGGCGTACGTCTCGACGAGCTGTCGAAACGACGGGCAGTGGTAATCTTTGTGAAGGTCTACAAAGTTTGTTCCGATGGGGCAAGCATTGCCAATCGCCGACTCTTGGCGTCTTCCAAACATATCCACAGGATAATAGGGGATTATGACAGAGTGCATCATTGCCGGAAGTTCCTCGTCCGAAATATTCCCCTCGTCCTACCTTAGTCAATGCGTTACATACGTCTGTAAGCGGTACGTCTGTTGCGTAGCGCCGTCGAGGTTCTGCCATGGACACGGCGATCAAAAAGTGAAAACTTTGGTTTTCTCGTCTTCGTCGCTGTACGAGATGGCAATCTTCTTGATGGTGTACGAATCCAACGAACGAAAACCTTGGATGTTGCAAAACATTTTTTGTCACTTGATGTATTTTTGTTACATAACAATATTTAGTTTCCCTTGCACACACATAGTTTCAAAATTTTTTTTACAAAGACATTAAAACTTTATCGAAGACCATATACATTAGGCATCTGTGTTTTGGGTTTGTTTCCACGCCGGGTAGTGCTTGCCAGTAAATTTCTTCAATAGGAGCATCCTCCACGGGTACAGCTTGGGAGTAGATAACACGCACGCGGACGTTGTCTTCTACGGAGAGGGCGTATTCTACCGAGAGGGCGCCTTCTACAGGGAGGGCGTCTTCAACAAGGAAGGCGTCTTCAACGGGGAAGTCGTCTTCAACGGGAAAGTCATCTTCTACGGGCGCAGACGTCGCGAGGGTTACTCGGCGGGCCTTGCACGAACCCCTGCAATGCGGCGTGTCGGGAACCGAGGCGGTGGAGCCCTCTAAACTCTCCTGGCACGGCAGACAGTCCCGTATGTCTTCGTCCTGCTGCAGGACGGCAAATACTTGAATACGGTAGAAATTTTTTATGATGCGTAGACCAGGAGAAATTATTTCGGCAAGTACGAAAAATTGTCTCGATTGTCTAAGGCACTAAGCGAGGGCACCCTTCCAAATGCCAAAATGGCCGAATGGATTTTATGGCAATTCGGACAACACGCGCACATTTCTAAGAGCGATAAAAATGACTGATTTCCTGAGGAGGCTCAGGGTGCATCTTTTAAAGAGTTCTTAAGGCGAAAAAATAGTCTGCACTTGCGATTAAAGTAGGCCGCCGTTTGGTCGGAACAAAGGTTTCCAAAAACGCACGAGCAATTAGCCAATCCAAAAAATTGTCACGTGCCAATGAGAATCAGGGGTGGGAGTGGAGGCCTGCTGACTAATTGGTCGAACGAAGGAGAGTAATTGGTGGAGGGTGTGATGGGGGTGGATCAATTAGCTAATGGGAAACATGGGTAGAGGGTATCCGACTAATTGGCCGAAGAATTATATTTCCGAAAACACCCGAGTGATTAGCCAATGAGAAACATTGGCGGAGCAGTTAAATATATTGGATGTGTGTGGCCAATTAGCCAATGAGAATCAGAGGTGGTGCAATTGATCAATTAAATATATTGGAAGGGTGTGGTGAAGGGGGTCAGTCGTCTGCTGGGTGCGTTGCTGTGGACACCACTAACAATGTAAGACAAATGACAAACGAAAAAACTAAGTTGGCGGTCGAACGAATGTTAGAGACAAACTTCAGTAATGTATAAACAAATGATAAACGAAAAAAACAAGATTGTGGTCGGTGGTTGTGACACCTACCAATATGGTGGACTGCACCGACTAAGATGGCGGATGGCTGCACTTAACAATATGGCGAACTGCACAGACCAAAATGGCGGTCAGCTGCACTTACCACGATGGTTGACGGTGGCTGTGATGCCTATCAAGATGGTGGACTGCACCTATCAAGATGGTGGAATGAGTATTGGTAGAGGGGGGTGTGGGGACATCCAGAAATTTAAGTTTTTAAAATGCATTTTAAAATACATTTTTAATAATTTAAAAATAATTTTTTAACCATTTATTAATATTTTTTGATATAGTTTTTTATACAATTTTTGAAATTGTTGAAATTTTTTAATTTTTAATTTTTTTAATTAAAATACACTGGGGTTAAGATTATAGGTCACCGGGTTCAAGGTCCTAATTTAAAGGTCAAGGTCGCATGTTTCCAACATGGCCTCCAGCCGACCGGAATAACAGAGCACGAACAGCTCCGACGCTCCGGTCCCAGGTACCCGAAGTGTCAAAGTCCCTATAAACCCTGTACTCTGATAAATACTATATACAATGTATACAAGTATTACACATAAGTGTATAAATAACATAGATAAATAAACATATAAATAGATTTAATAAATAATACATAACATATAAACATAATATATAAATTATACACATTCATGTTTATAAATTACGACACCACGTTTCCATGATTAAATGTTTGAATATACTAGCGAATGTTAACTTCTTGTTCTTTAGCACACCATCAATGCTTTGTATATTTGTACTACCTACCTGTTAGCTATGCCATTCCCCCCTCATAATATGACTTCTAAATGCCAGTGTTGATCAAGCGCCCACGAATTTTAATAACGTGCGGGCGAAGGTGTACTCTTATACTGTGTTGAAGGCAGTACTCACTATAATATGGCGGCACTTCATCTGGGGTTATAGGCGAAGTTCATCATTTAAACCTGACACAAAACGAGACATTTAGATAGCGAAACTACATTGTTAGTCGAGGGGTAATTTCTCCAGTCAGTGTAAGTTCACCATGTTCACCACACGTGAACATCCTGACCCCAATCTGCAGGAAAACTTTATCTCCGAGTTCTGTAATACCAAGGATAAAGAAACGAACACAGCGGGTTTAAAAACTTCACTGAAAATGCACATTATTAGTGCTCTGAATATATAAGAGTGGAACATTTTGGACGGCTGTTAACATCGAGGTCTTGAGACCCGATGAGTGTGAAGCGAGGTGAATATGGAACAGCGCCGGAATGCAAGCGCAGGGGAAACAGGAGATCCCTGAGAAAATCCGTTGACCAGTTGCAATTGTTCGGAACGATTCTCACGAGAGAAGACCCGGGAGCGGGCCCGCCGGTAATTGAACCCGGTTCGCTTAGGTTGGAGGCGAGTAGTGAATATATGGGGGGCATAAAGTTTAAAATTTAATTTTAATCTCCTTTGAGATGTGTTGTTACCAAGCAAATTGTGTACAGCACTCTTTATTTATTATACCCACTGCTCTTTTCAGGCATCGCTGATGTACATGTATATAAATTTAAAGGCGCATAAAGTTTAAAATTATGTACTGAATAGATAAGAGTTATTGCACGACACTCTCCTAATTTAAAATTCCGTAAAATATATATATTTAATTTATCTTTCATTATTTTGAAATGACACATATGATATGATGAACCATAATTTTCATCACATAATTTGTTACTATATATGACAATATTTAAACAGCATCACATTTATTGAAATATCGGAGGATTTAGGAAAAAATCGTTTCGTAAGAATGTTTGTTAGTAATGTATTCTAAAAAGCTTACAATTACAAAAATTTTAGCCATTGATGTGCTGAAGAATCCGGCTGCTCCTGAAAAAAATATATAAAAGAAGACTGTTAGTTTCTTCGACAATACACGCAAACTTGTATTTTTGGAAAAATTCGAATCAATTTCAACATGTGTTAAATAGGTTAGACAAACGGAATGGCTGGTAACATTTTCTATATTATACCATAAAATATTTTTGACAGTTCTTATTACAAATGTTGGTTACCAAACTACACACAGTAAATAATCCGACTGTTTTGTATAAGTTATATCAAAATAGACGAAATATGTATTACTAGCAGAAAATGTTCTTGTTACTTTTTCTTGAGTTAATGAGCTTTATAAATCCCGTTTTAAAAGACGAAGGATATTTTTTTAAAAATAATGCCAGGTTAAGAACAAACTTTTTACGCATCCTTTCTTAGTGTTATGCAAACTGTAAAATGTAAAAAAAAAAATAATAATAATTTTGAAAGATTACAGTGGATTGTATTATAAAAAGTATATTAACGTCCCCCGGTGTTATGCCTGGTAACTTATCAGGGGACGGCTTATAAACAAACTTATCATCTAACTTAAACTAACACCTATGCCTTCTCTAGGATTCGAACCCAGAACCTCCCGCACCCCAGACCGGCGGCGCACCAGCCGACTGCGTCACGGGAAGTCGGCATTACAGTTGCGTAATGTCAATTTTTACTGAACTTACTAATTTACTCCCCTGTGGCTTACAATCCCAAAACATACGATAAATAGAGTGAGTTCAACTACATTTTTCGTTTTATTTGTTCATTTCATTGTACCGAAAATACTTCTATATTATCCTTTGCCCCACTGCACGTTCTATTAAGGTGTTGAGTTCTGGGTGCTTGGAATGGAATTACCTGTTACCTGAACAGTGGGAAACTATGGCCATACATATGCTTACAACTGGTCTGTCGCTGTTGATGATTTTTGTAATTAATATTTTTATTCATGAAATTCGTCCAGGATTACCGAAATTAGTTAATCTATCTGGGGAAAAAAACATGTGTAGTAAAATAACCAGAAATGAAAGCGGTGAAAAATCATCATGACATTTGATCAAAAATCATCATGACAGGAAAAATCATCATGACATTTGGACATCTGAAGTAGCCCGTAGAAATTTTCATCACGTACCGCTCTTAGCGCAAAATATAATTTTACGTGAATAATGGCAGTGCAATCTTACCTGATGTCGTGGTCGCTGCNTTTGGACATCTGAAGTAGCCCGTAGAAATTTTCATTACGTACCGCTCTTAGCGCAAAATATAATTTTACGTGAATAATGGCAGTGCAATCTTACCTGATGTCGTGGTCGCTGCCACAATTCTAGAATCTAATGGAAATCCGTTACCTAGTCTCGCTTCAACCGAAACTTGGTAATTGGTGTGAGGTTGAAGTGCTGTTATCTCGAAGCTGTCTGCCGTAGTATTATTGCAATGGTAGGTGTGGTTATCCTTCCGCCAGCAAACATGGTAGGACGTGATACACTCGTAACTTTCCAGTATGCTTGTCCATGCCACCGTTACAGATGACGATGTCACTTGTTTTATGCTGACGTTGCTGAATATTTCGTTTTCTGTGAATCACATTAGTGCAAATTTGTACTTGTTAAATATAATTCACAAATATAGTGTAGGAATCTATATTTCAGCTGTTTTAAAATAAAGTCAATTCAAATTGTGTGAAATATCGGATGTCTCTAAGAAATGTTTACGCTCTTAAAATGGTAATAACAAAGAAACTATTAAAGACCATCTGACGCGACTGCTTCCATTTAACTCTACATGGAAAAAGTTGGGTGTGCGCGAATGTTAATAACAGTTAAAAATGTTCAAACTGTCCGCCATCACAATAGTATCTCTCGTTGCATCCAGTGCCCATTGTTTTGAGGCGTACAGAGTGTTCTGAAGAGTTCCACTCAGTTAAAAAATCTAACGGCGTTAAATCTGGAAATCAGTGGATACTTAGCACTTACTCGTCGGCCTATCCACCTATCAACAAATTGTGACGGTATCAAATCTAACTACTGGTCACCTTAACACATTATTGCTACTCCCCACCTGTGGTGCACAGATGGTTCATAGGGTCTACGTTTAATGTTCAGTGCCACAGACTATAGGGTGCTTGGGATTTGAGGGTAAATCACACAATGACTTCATCACGACTTCTTAGTTTGGAACAGGTTTATTTAACGGGAATTTACATATTCATTCCCGGCACTGTTGCGGGACTGTATACATACTTACTGCCGATGATTTACTCACTCATTAATGCCCTGGGAGTTCAAGGCCTGAAGGGGTGGTTACAATGTTCTGGCTAACGTTTCCGACGCTGTGGGGGCATTGGGTGTCAGGACNAGTATCTCTCGTTGCATCCAGTGCCCATTGTTTTGAGGCGTACAGAGTGTTCTGAAGAGTTCCACTCAGTTAAAAAATCTAACGGCGTTAAATCTGGAAATCAGTGGATACTAAGCACTTACTCGTCGGCCTACCCACCTATCAACAAATTGTGACGGTATCAAATCTAACTACTGGTCACCTTAACACATTATTGCTACTCCCCACCTGTGGTGCACAGATGGTTCATAGGGTCTACGTTTAATGTTCAGTGGCACAGACTATAGGGTGCTTGGGATTAGAGGGTAAATCACACAATGACTTCATCACGACTTCTTAGTTTGGAACAGGTTTATTTAACGGGAATTTACATATTCATTCCCGGCACTGTTGCGGGACTGTATACATACTTACTGCCGATGATTTACTCACTCATTAATGCCCTGCGAGTTCAAGGCCTGAAGGGGTGGTTACAATGTTCTGGCTAACGTTTCCGACGCTGTGGGGGCATTGGGTGTCAGGACAGGTCCCTGAGTGACGACGGGGTTACTTATCTGCACATGTTGCGTGGTAGTTGCTCGGGCAGTTGAGGTCTGGTGAGCTGGATGGCCCGGATACGTTCCGGCCATTGATGGGTCTGGTGAGCTGGATGACCCTGTTAAAGGCCTTCTGTAGTTGACTTGTTGCACGCAGCTGGCTTCCTCTCGACGTGGCGCCCCTCGGTGGAGTTCACCACTCTTTCCCGTTCTCGGCATAGGGTAGTAACTGACTGCTTACTACCCTACCACATCCTGGCGAGGGACCTCGGTATGGGCCCCAGCCATCCTTCGCTGCTACGAACTACACTGGACAATCCCACTATCTCGATATGGCACTTCCGTTGAAGTTCACCACTCGACTCCGCCTTCTTGGTGTGTTGCAACTGACTGACTGGAAACTGACTGACTTATGCTGTAACTGGCTGGCTAACTCGTGTCCCGACATGGTGAAACTACTTGTCCGACGTGACTCTGGTAACTGTCTCTGATTCGGCCCTGCGTCTCGCGTCCCGATTTGGNCTATAAATAATACTCCTATTTACGCCATGCGTCAACCTAATGCAAGAAGTAACGTACTGTCTATTTTGTTTGACGTGAGCTACGAGGCAGCTGGATGTGCACGGGGACGTTGACCTCACTTTGGTGCATCTGTCCCATCGCACCGCTGCTACTGCAGCGAGCGCAGTAATGGTGGCCTGTGTAGGCCGCCAAACCGCGTATAGTGCTCCAGCAGAAAAGCTTTTTATTAAAAAACTCAACCAACGTTTCTGAGTGAGGTCTACTTACGAATAGCGTTTACGAAATTTTCGCGTCTGTATAGGTTTTTCAGTTCCTCCATCTCTCTCCTAAGCATGTTTTGGTGATATTGAAACTGGCTCAAACGGGTGCTTTCACGGTCATTTTTAGGTATGGACATTCCGGTAGAAAACATATAAAAAATAATAAGGACTTGCATCAAATATTTATTTTTATTTTCACGTCATAAAATGGCAGGATCTCCGCTGAAAGTTTCAGAGAGACGCGTTATCGACGGCAAGACTGCACACCATTTCAGTGCTTTGCGCGTAGAGGCGATAAGAGAGTTGCTGCGCATGTATCGGTCGCCCCTAGCGCTCCCACGCTTTTAGGCCTCAGCCGTGCAAAATTCCTTCAACCAGGCGGCTGCATTAATGGAGTGCGCGCAAACTCGCGCCGCATGGCTCGACATAGGATTACACTTCCCCTCCACCACCCTGTTCGAGACAACCTTCTTGACTTCTAGAGGCATGCGTGCTGCATGTGACGTCATGGATAAATGCCATCTATGTTCATGGCTGATTCCAGAAGTTCAAGACTATGATGGAGAGAACGATAAAGGAAATATAAGGAGTGCTTCCTGCCTTGAGGGCAGAGAAGGATTCATTATTGATCCGGGTTTTTTGGAACTTCGTTCCCCTATGGAAGGGGTAATAGGGAGAAGGGGCATTTATAATTATGTATTGAAAGGTAAGTGTTAATTTTTACTAGGATTTTAGCATTCATATTGTTGTCTAAAATTTTAAAACTTCATTTTGGGTGCCATGTAATTTTCTTATAATCATATGTAAATTTAAACGTTTTTGTATAGTATTCCATTTTGTAATATTTTGTGACTTTTGTGATGGTTTATTATTGTATTTTACGATTTGTAAAATTTTATTGGGGTTTTTTAAACAGCTACAACTTGATGAAACTTACATTTTAATTTTTATGCATGGACATTGGAAAGCGGAAATGTGGTAACTACGCGATAGTTGCACAATTACACTCGAAAATTAATACCCTTCTTCTTGGCTATCGGGTAAAAAATATTTCCTTCCTTTTGGGTTGCCGTAATCAGTTAAAAACCTAGGCCAACATAGTATAATTTTATAATTCTGTTTTGACATAAATGAATTTTCTTTTCTCAATTTATTTATTTGTGTATCACTGTAAAACTCAATTGTACCCGGGCGAAGCAGGGCCGGTTCGCTAGTAATTTATATAAATGAGTCATTTCTATTAAAAAAATAGATTTCAGTTAAACTTTGTATGCTGAGAGTATACATTAAAAGTATAAAATCTTATTACAGAATTCTTGTTTTGGCTACCTTTTTGGAAGATAGTGCCTGGTGATAAAAGGTAACATTTATGCCATATCTCGGGAAAGAACCCACTAATTCATACCAAAATTTACATAAGTATTACTATAGTAGGCCATATAAAATTACGTAAATTAAATAGGTCAAATTTTTTTTCAAAATGGTATCAACATAAATTTTATAGGTAAGTGTTTCATATCTATAGAATAATTTGACAAAAATCCAACCAAATTTTGTACGCTGACAGCATCTGTTAGTAGCATCAGTNTTTCATATCTATAGAATAATTTGACAAAAATCCAACCAAATTTTGTACGCTGACAGCATCTGTTAGTAGCATCAGTTATGCCTATGCACAGCCCGGCTTTAGGTCTTTTCGTGAAATAGCGCTAAAAGAGAAAATAAAGTTTTTATGCCATATCCAGGGAACCAGACAACTTATTTACATACGATTTCTGCACACGTTTAGTGCCACGGTGGACTGTATAAGCTTACATGTTCTAAGCGACGCGCAGACTTGTTTTCAAGATGATGTTCCTGTAAATATTTGAGGTTGGCAAACCCAGTCTACCAAAACTTTGGACTGATAACAACCGAGGTTGATGCTCCGTGTTCTACCTCCGTTATACAGTTAGGTACACGCGATATTACAATAAAAGGTGTTCTTGGTTCGAGTCCAGGGCAAGACACGTGTGTATTTGTAATTGTCTTACTAGTATTGCATTTTTTTCTGGTTCCGTCTTTAATGTTATCGCTGTCAACTAGACGTCCACCCATAACTTCATCATAATTATTTCCATCCATTGAGAGGAAAGTACACTTATTAGTTATATCTCTACCGTCTTGTTTATTATTTCATGAATGCCTCTCCGATATTATTCAGAAATATTCTTGTAATAACTATGATTTAAAATCTGTAAATTGAAATAATATATTATAATTCAACACGTTGCGTAAAAAAAGTCACCTTCAAAACCTTNTGATTTAAAATCTGTAAATTGAAATAATATATTATAATTCAACACGTTGCGTAAAAAAAGTCACCTTCAAAACCTTTAAAGTTTATTTAATACTTGAAAGTCTTTTGATAATTTACGAGAAAAGAAAAGCACAGTTTAAGATATTTAAATGGGGGTGGCTCACTGAAAACTCTACTAATTATTATTACTTTTATACGCTGTCTCAACAATGCAGTACTAATAAAGGCCAGACACCAAACTGATTGGTGCACTGCACTTATCTAGTTATAAATACATCTTCCTTTATAAAATTTCAGATTATGTTATCTAGTGTANGATTTAAAATCTGTAAATTGAAATAATATATTATAATTCAACACGTTGCGTAAAAAAAGTCACCTTCAAAACCTTCAAAGTTTATTTAATACTGGAAAGTCTTTTGATAATTTACGAGAAAAGAAAAGCACAGTTTAAGATATTTAAATGGGGGTGGCTCACTGAAAACTCTACTAATTATTATTACTTTTATACGCTGTCTCAACAATGCAGTACTAATAAAGGCCAGACACCAACCNCTCTACTAATTATTATTACTTTTATACGCTGTCTCAACAATGCAGTACTAATAAAGGCCAGACACCAAACTGATTGGTGCACTGCACTTATCTAGTTATAAATACATCTTCCTTTATAAAATTTCAGATTATGTTATCTAGTGTATGTCAGATCTGGGCTCCTTGGACGCCACGGAAGAGGAGCTAGACGATTGTCCAATTCAACGAATTCTAAATACTTCGTTCAGACGTTGTCGAAGAGCCAATGTTTCTTTTAATAAATCCAGTCATCTCAATATAATCGACGACTGGCTCATTCCACATCTGAGGGACTTGGGAATCCTGGACAGTGTTTAGTTTAAACACGACGGGGCACCGGCACACTTCGCATTGACTGTTCTATAACGTCTGAACACAGTCTTTAGGAATTGTTGGATCGGACGAGGATTGGAAAATTGTCCAGTTCCTTTTCCGCGGCTTCCAAGAAGCCCTGATCTGACAAGATGACACAACGCACTCTGGGGTTTCTTCAAGGAAAATATACGGAAGCGCCATAATTAAAACGAACTATCAGCTTAGAGAAAGCAGCGCGCACATCCTTCGAGAAACTGACCCCAAGAATGCTGAATAACATGAATGACAGACCCAGGTAGCACATTAAGCTACCCAGAACACCATGGCGGGACACAAACGGATGTTTTACGATTCCAACGAAGTATGGTCCATCTTTTGTGATATGTTCATACATACGGACTTATTGTATTAGACTGACTTGCCATACGCACTTTGTGCGCAACCTATAGTTATAACTGTAACTGAAAAATTGTGCTTAAGACCACTTACGTACTACTATATTATTATTCCTTTATAAAAACTCACTCGTGATAACCTGTTGATATAAGAATGACGGACTCACACAACGATCAACATTCATTCACATAACGAATTGTCACTATGAATAAGGCAAAGGAATTTAATGCGGGTTTCTATACAAACGTACCTTTCGGCAACGTGTATGCCACCGTTGAAGCATTTTGCTTTTCCATGGCCGTTCCGAAGCCCACCGTGATGGCGTACGCTTTGCACGGGCCCGTGGCGTTTATGACGTAACTGGTCCTGCCTGCGCCGAAGGTGGTCTGGACGGACTTCTGCGATGACCTCTCGGTGAACGCCACATTGACGAACACGTGGTAGTCGCAGGTGAGCTGGCGTTCAGGGATGTCCCAGTGGACTTCAACTGAGCTGGACGTGTAGTTGGTGACCGTCAAGTTCTCTGGGCCTCCTGCAAGTGTAATAGTACAGAGAAAATTCAGAATATCAACAACAGATGTGCTTGTTGGCAGTGGCGGCGGTGGTGGCGAGGATACTAATCATTTTGATAAAGACTGTTCACTGTTTCCTGAGCACTTTTGAAAACAACCTACGAAAAACGTTTTTGTTCCTCTTACCTGCATACATTTGAACTGCCAGACTGACCGGAACGCGTCCAGTAAAGTCGGTAACGACGGAAGGAAAGTAATTCCACTTCTTAACATTGAATTAAGTGTTAGCTGACATTCTTGAATAGTGAAATAATTTTTTTTCTGGTTTTAATGTCTAAACGTGTAAGGACGAGAAAATTGGTAAATATTTACATTTACTGATGATATCACAGTTTCACTTGACCCACGTATGAATAAATTGATCAGGCTTGCTGCAATGCAAACTTTACATATGGTGGAGGAATACACAATTTGGTATAAAGCAGATATTAAGCAGGGCTTTAAAATATACTCATTTTACCGTGGACAGTCTACACTACAATTATTTTGCATCAAACATTGCAGAATGTCGAGTTGAACAGTTTTGGACTGAGCTTAACAGCAAAGTCTTGAGCGCTGGTGTGAAATGAAGCGAAGATGGAGGCTCGTCGGAATGTATAGACAGGGGAAAGCAGGAAGGCGCCCGAGAAAACCTGGCGGCCCACGGCAACGTTCGTCACGTTCTCAACATCGCCGGGAAAATAACCCGATTCGTCGACGAGGGAGGTGAATGGTCTGAGTACCACACCACCGCGGTCCCAACATCGCAGTATGGATTAATTTTCAGCTCAAATATCCTAAGAGTTTATTTATTTTAAATTGAAGAAACTTCAAATAATACACAGATTTTTCGAGCTGTGTTACCTAACATTTTTACGAAACATGAATTCTCAACAAATGGAACATTCTTATACAATGAAGCATTACAGAGAGAATTACTCATACATATCTATGGAATCCCATTACGACTTTTCAAATTCACTCAATCTTGTTTTCGAAAATTATTTTGTACTGAACACTACTAGAATGCACGCAGTTGTACTCGTTCGTTGAGTATAAAGTCTCGAAATGTTGGAAAATTCCGTGTAACTTCGAAGAGATCTCTGAAGACAATCTGGATTTTCAAATGACATCTTTTACATTTTAAGTTATATCTACTCTGTCCTGCGCGCGCACTGCTAGAATGACTTATTCCAGCCACAGACTGCCTGGGAAGACAGAATCAAGCCAGCTGGCGTGTATCGCGAACTCCGGCAAAACGGTCCCTGTTCACCTGCCAGTATCGTGCGAAGTCAGCTGCACGGACACTGACCTCCCCTAGATAACATGCGCAAGAAGCAATGCAACCGTAGCGGAAGTAAACAAGAGATAATATAAGCGTTATCTCAAGGTCATGGACTTTGAAAAACTTTGCGCAGGTGTTATGTCGTATACATGGATAAACGCGGCAGCCCACAGTAATACTTGCACGAAGGCATGCAACTGATAGGAGCTTTCCATAGATAACATGCGCGAGAAGCAATGCCTACTAAAGGTGAAAGTTTCACATCGTGAATTAGTCAACTAGACGCAAGGCCCGTGCCCATAGATCCGTGCAGCCAGTCATTAGTCGGGTACATTGAAGTGAAAGAAACGTCCATGCCATTTCTCTTCTGAAGGAAAAAAAGGTTTATGAGATCACTGTCCTGTACGTGTGCATATATATATATATGNCCATGCCATTTCTCTTCTGAAGGAAAAAAAGGTTTATGAGATCACTGTCCTGTACGTGTGCATATATATATATATATGTATGTATGTGTGTGGGGGTTACTGTGTGTTTTACTTTGTGTGTCTGAGCATGTGTGAGTTCNATATATATATATATGTATGTATGTGTGTGGGGGTTACTGTGTGTTTTACTTTGTGTGTCTGAGCATGTGTGAGTTCCCCTTTTTCAACTTTTCAACTCGTCAACCGAAGTCCACCGAATTCGATACCTATATTACTTAGTAAGGACACCTGACTATTGTAGTTTTCGACCAGGGTGGACACTTGCTTTTAAAATGGTGGCGGTTAAAATATTTAGGGCAACAGGTCATATCTTGGTAAAACATTCAACCGATTGAAACAGAATTTTATATGTTGACAGTATGTCATATAAGCATTGGCCTTAAGAGATGATATCGTTGTTTATTAAATCATTTTGAGAGATATAACCACAGAAAATAATAAATCCTTCAAGTTATTAATCGAAACTTACCCAAATAATTCTCGCCAAATTTTGGNGATATAACCACAGAAAATAATAAATCCTTCAAGTTATTAATCGAAACTTACCCAAATAATTCTCGCCAAATTTTGGTAGTAAGTAATACTATGGAAGGCCATGCAAATATAAGCAATTTAAATTAGTTTGAAAATTATTTTCAAAAAGGTGGCAATACCAATATGTTATGTTTATTTGGTATATCTACCATACCGCAATTTCGCAAGATAGCTTAACATGAAAAATAAAGTTTTTNAATATGTTATGTTTATTTGGTATATCTACCATACCGCAATTTCGCAAGATAGCTTAACATGAAAAATAAAGTTTTTATTTCTTAATTTAGGAAACAATTAACCGATTCCCAACAAATTTGGCGAAGAAATTGTACTATGGTATGCTATTTAAATGTGCATGTTTTGAATGTGCCGGACACTTACTTTTAGAATGGCGGCTATAATAACACGTTGGCTTACTGTGCTATATCTACGAAACTATATAACCGATTTAAAATGAGCAATTAATATTTTAACCACGTGGATCACAGAATGCGCTATTACATAACATTTTTGTCCCCTATGAAAAGAGTCAATGAAAGAAATTGAGGTTGTATGTCGTATCTCGAAGACCAATCAACCGGCTCCTAACAAACTACACTAGGGTATGTAAATTAACACGCGTTTGAGGCGTGGCAGATCTTTTTTAATGGCCTTAAAATAAATAATTTATGTTAGTACGACTACTAAATAACTTAAAAATTCAACCAAATGTTGTACGCCAACAGTATTCATAAGAAGCATCGATTAGGCATACAGAGATCCTCTTTTCCAGGCCTTTTTAAAATTGGTGCAAGGAGCGCAATTTTAACTTTTTGCAATATTTTCAGAACAATTCAACTATTTTTCACCACATTTTGANAATTGGTGCAAGGAGCGCAATTTTAACTTTTTGCAATATTTTCAGAACAATTCAACTATTTTTCACCACATTTTGCACACTATTAGTGATACAGAAGGCTGTGCAAAATGATATGATTTAAGTGGGATCAGATACTATTTTTCAAAATGGTGNAATTGGTGCAAGGAGCGCAATTTTAACTTTTTGCAATATTTCCAGAACAATTCAACTATTTTTCACCACATTTTGAACACTATTAGTGATACAGAAGGCTGTGCAAAATGATATGATTTAAGTGGGATCAGATACTATTTTTCAAAATGGTGNACACTATTAGTGATACAGAAGGCTGTGCAAAATGATATGATTTAAGTGGGATCAGATACTATTTTTCAAAATGGTGGCCATATAAATGTTTTGATAAGTTTGTTATGTATATTAAAAATTCTATCCAAATTCAACCACAATTTTATGTTGACAGTATCTATTAGATGCATCATATATAGAAGATATTTTAGGCAATGTTATAAGATAGCAACAATTAAGAAAATAAAGTTTTCACGCCATATCTCAAAGATCAATTAACAAATTCCTACCAAATTATTTACACAAGTAGCGCTGTAGCCCTATGGTAAGTCATGCAAATTTACATATTTTAAGTGTCTCAGACGCTTACTTCCAAAATGATGGCGCTGTAAATATTCCAGTTTAGTAAACTCTATCATTCAAAACATTAGACTTATTACATGCGAAGTTGATACCCTGAATCCGACCTCCGTAATTCAGTTTATTGTACTCTAGCTTATGGTACGAGCTTTTCTCGGTCAAGTCCAGCGAAATGTAAGTTTGTACTTGTAATTGTCTCACTAGTGTTGGATATGTTGCTGCTGTCATCTCTAATGATATTGCGTTCAAAGAGACGTAAAGGCCCACATACCACTTAGGCTTTTAAGAACTTTATTGAAAATTATTTGCACACATGTAGAGGAAAGTACGCTCATTAGTAATATAAGTAATTTGTTGTTTATTCCGTGGCCCAATTTATACAGTGGACATGTGAGCTGACGATTTGGCCGTTTCAGATTTACATTAATTCACAGTTTAAAGGGGTTTGCTATAGTTAATTCACGGTTACTTCGAACTTTCCTGAAGCCCGGCTTAAGATCTCCTTTCAGGCTGTTGCTCCGCCTCGTGTAAAGAAAACTTAATTAAGCAGAGAAAATTATACTAAGTGACAACGCACCGCTTTCATGCGCAATCACTTAAATAATATTTTGCATGAAAACTATTTCTTACTAGACACTACCAACACACCTATTTATTGTACATGTTTATTCATACTAATTATAAATTAACCTTCGTATTTTATGGATAAAATATAAGAAAGAGATTAATGTATCCAAAAATATGATAATTACACGCTAACAGAAATATAACACTATTGTGATACATGGTATATTTAAGAAACAAGCGAACGCGTCATAAATTGTGTAATTTTTCAAAGGTTTTATTCGAAAGGTGTGAAAAAACCTCGAATAGACTACAAGTAATTTTTTTAATGCGAACTGTACTTAGGCAACCGCAGCACTTGTTTTTTTTTAATCACAGTCGGTTAACTACAGGATTTGTATTCGACGAGAGTAATACGAACCATCCAAAACGGAGCAGTGGCACGGGTTAGGAATCAGTTACTCACCGGAAGGGAAGACGGTTGGGCACAGTGCACGGTACCGGCCTAAACACAACTTCGCGTGCGTCATGTCAACAGCTGCGTGCACCGGGTGCGAAGGGGCTAGATGACGCCGAGTGGCTGGTGTTCGGGGAGAAGTTGTCGCCGACAAGTTCGATGTTGAAACGTTGTCACGTGCATTAGTGTCTCGGCGGAAGTGGAGGTGCACGAACCGGCCAAAAGGAGTGCCTGATTATTCTTACTGCAACGAAGACTTTCGACTGGTAGTGAAGATTATTTCAGTCATATTCAAGTGCCATTTAATTCCTCTCTGGTCTCAGTTTAATTCAACTATTTATTCTGTCTCATTTAATCGCTTCCAGTGCTTACTACCAAAAGAATATCACACTAACGTTATATATATATACCCTATGTATGCATATACCTCACTCGACGTTTTCTTCGATGGGCAGGTTCACTATAATCTACGTCACCAGATACCGACATCGACTTTTTCCAGGACTATGTAAAACTCCTATTGATTCCTATCCTATATTTTTGCGATCAGTTCAAGAAAATTAACATTTTGACCTCATTCACCAACGGAAATAAAACATAGGACGGTAAGGTGAGAATTTTTGAAAGTCCCACTTAATTTCTATTTTTAAGCAATTTATATATTTCCGCTACGTTTAAATATGAAAATTGTCAGGTGCTCTACATTTGAAACACTGTTTAAATTTCACTGCTGGAAAAATTGTAATCTGCTGTATTAACCCATCAGAAACGTGAGTAATAAATGCGATTAAAAATATTATAAATTCTGGAAAATTAATGTTGTTATTATATCAGTTCATGTACACTGAATGTTTATGTTTATTCAAAACAGTTCTATTGTTCCGACGCATCGTGAAAGTAGGATTATTTTTTGCTTATTATGCCGTCAGCGGAAATAGTAATAGTCGTGCATTATCACGGTGAGCATTCTCTCTCGTCGTAGGTACACGTCGCGGGGAATTCTGAGCTCGCACTGTTTTTTTCCCCCACGTCGTTGGCATAAGACTTATTTCGCTATTTAGCACATAAAAAAAAACAGACACACCATAGCTGCATTGAAATTACGGAACATGTGTTTGAAAATGTTCGTTGATACACCGATGTNTGCACTGTTTTTTTCCCCCACGTCGTTGGCATAAGACTTATTTCGCTATTTAGCACATAAAAAAAAAAACAGACACACCATAGCTGCATTGAAATTACGGAACATGTGTTTGAAAATGTTCGTTGATACACCGATGTGCCATTACATTATAACCACTCCGACCCGGGAACATTCTTCGCACGGAGGGATTGCACGTGATATGCCGACGGCATACCACGCTTACTGGTAGGAGTGTCTGCGGCGTCGGAGTGGAAAGAGCTGCCTGTATATTCGCGTTTGACGGAGGTCAGGTTTCGACTGCGCGCCGCCTTGGTACCAACACCTCTGGAACGCCGCGCCTTGTTGACCGCTCTCGTGCCGACATCATGAGCATGCGTCCGACCACAAGTCGCCCATCCTTGTGTCGACCACGGCACCGCGGCAACCGAGGGTAGCAGAGGCTGCGGCGCACTGTTCGGAGCAGCCACGCGGCCACAGCTCGGGAGATCGCACAGAGGTTTAACAGTGGTGACCAGGACGATGTTTCACAGCACATGGTCCATCGAAGACTGCCACGGAAGGGACTGCCGAGTCGGAAGATTCGCTCGTACCCCCCACGCTGACTGAACGTCATCGACAGCGGCACACGAGGTGGACATAAAATCATCGACGATGCAGTATGTATGATTATAAAATGGTTCACCTGGTCCGATTGAACATTTGTGGCTCGTCTTGGAGAAGCGAGTTCGTGCTGAATCACCATCGCGCTACACTGTACGCAAACCGGAGGACCTTTTGTTGAGCTTGCGGTATGAGATACCCCAGGATACCTTCCACCACCTCATTGAATCGTTGCCTCGCAGAGTGGGTGCGGTTCTGTGGGCTAAATGTGGCACTACACCGTATTAGATAGGTGGCCGTAATGCAATAGCTAGAGACCTGGACAATTTGCGAGTATTTGAGGACAAGCTAGACTTCAAACACATGTACGTTTGACTTTTTTTTTTACAATTGGATCGCAGCTTGTAAGCTACGCCGTGGACGATTTTGAGCCAATAACTAACCTGCATGTAAANTTTGTTGAGCTTGCGGTATGAGATACCCCAGGATACCTTCCACCACCTCATTGAATCGTTGCCTCGCAGAGTGGGCGCGGTTATGCGGGCTAAATGTGGCACTACACCGTATTAGAAAGGTGGCCGTAATGCAATAGCTAGAGACCTGGACATTTTGCGAGTATTTGAGGACAAGCTAGACTTCAAACACATGTACGTTGGACTTTTTTTTACAATTGGATCGCAGCTTGTAAGCTACGCCGTGGACGATTTTGAGCCAATAACTAACCTGCATGTAAANTTTTTTTTACAATTGGATCGCAGCTTGTAAGCTACGCCGTGGACGATTTTGAGCCAATAACTAACCTGCATGTAAAAGACGGCCGAATCTCGTGTTACATGATCTAGGGTTAAAATGGAGCAACATTCAATAAACAACTAACTAAGCCCCGGGTACACGCAGGATTGTGGAGTCCAGTTTGCTGCCGAATGAATCCACGAAATTTCAGGGTCTCTAGTAATGGCTCATCGGCGTAACTTTCAGGCAAATGTTTCACGGGCNCCGAATGAATCCACGAAATTTCAGGGTCTCTAGTAATGGCTCATCGGCGTAACTTTCAGGCAAATGTTTCACGGGCAATATGCTTTCAAAATGACCTGAAATTTTAACTAACTTCAGTGTACATACGCTTCCCCATGTCAGCTCAAGTAAAGGAAACTACTAAACAAACAGGAAACTATAGTTACGTGTTATTTATACTTTACAATATTCCATGTAGNCTCAAGTAAAGGAAACTACTAAACAAACAGGAAACTATAGTTACGTGTTATTTATACTTTACAATATTCCATGTAGAGTATGGCACGCTTAACAGTATCGTGCAGTTTTATTCCTTCCAAAATTAGTGACATACGAAGCTCGTCTTTTTTGTGGTAGGCTGATGCCTAACTGTAATAGGTTTGGCGTATGTAAATTAACGAATGCACTTTTAACTCAGCAGGCAAAAGGGATGTGTAACCACGGACCCAGGCGTACGGGGGTTTGCACAGGTGTACAGGCTTCCGCTAATATCTTCTACACAGCCTAGCTGTTCTCACACCTGCCACGCGAACCACCTACATTGGGTTCACATTTTTAAGACGTTTATTGCATTATGGGGCAAGGGCACGTTGAGGCAGCCGAACCCTGTGAACATGGCTTCACCAATGCAGTCTCAATACTGTCTAGCAAATAACGTCTTTCGCAATCCGCGGCAATGTTTTTGAAATCAAACATGTGTATAAAAATTCGTTAAAAAATAAGCATTTTTANCGTCTTTCGCAATCCGCGGCAATGTTTTTGAAATCAAACATGTGTATAAAAATTCGTTAAAAAATAAGCATTTTTTAAATACAGATTGAATTTATTGTAGCATTTAATGGATAATTCAATTTAGTTCAAGAAAAAACTACTATATTCTGTTTTAGGTAAATCAGAATCCCGAAATGATTCACCCAAGCGCAGAACGTTGAATGGATGATTAGGACTTCTCAGAAGTTCCTCAAAGCCATCAAGTTCTGACAAGTTTCCTGACCTTGCATGACTTAAAAAATTTCAACTATTTCGTAAGAACCTGTAACACGTCGTGTATTGCGACAGATTGAGCTCCAGGGAAAAATGTTCGGATTTTTGGAATTTTTGCTCTACGATNTGTAACACGTCGTGTATTGCGACAGATTGAGCTCCAGGGAAAAATGTTCGGATTTTTGGAATTTTTGCTCTACGATGACTTGATCCGGGCCTGGATACACAAGGTCAGAAGGCGCTTCAGCCACAGACGTAGACTCCAGGTAAAGGAGTCGTACGCGAGACAAACTGCTAGCGTTGTACGTTAAGACATAAACCTCCCGGAGGCAGTGCCCTCGATGTGGTCCGAAGCCAGCCGTTTTCGCAAGCAACGATGGCGTTACGATATAAGCTGTAGAAGCGAAATGGAGCAAGTTTCCGCTGATCGCATCCGCTTGTGTGGTGATCGCGTGTGAAGTGATTGCGCGCGCTTTAATCTGGGGGAACAGCGCCGTCGTATCTGCTGGCACAGATCCAGGCCAGTCACCGCGGGAGGCCCTAAGCTCGTTCTCTACCTTGCTTAGGCGCTCCGTTTAAGGGAGTCGCCTACCTGTCGCTTGAATTGCGCTGCAGAGTGTTCGAAACCAACGTTTTCTTAAATGAAACCTCTTAAAGTGTTTCCATTACACCGATATACGAAAAGAAAACACACTTCCGACGAGGTATGAATAACACACCGAAAACACCACGNGTGTTTCCATTACACCGATATACGAAAAGAAAACACACTTCCGACGAGGTATGAATAACACACCGAAAACACCACGCATATTACAAATACGACTCCCTAGCATTCCAACATGGCTAAAAGCGACCTCTTCATATTGCTGGATTTCAAAATGCACTGATCCGTACCTTGCGAAACTACTACAGACTTGCACTGAACTTTGCTTCAGACTTTCCACCAATAAAAANAATGCACTGATCCGTACCTTGCGAAACTACTACAGACTTGCACTGAACTTTGCTTCAGACTTTCCACCAATAAAAATATACGGTCACCGCTGAAAAGTCTTACAGGTACACGTTGCAGGACGAGAACATTGCACGCCAGCTCACAGCCTTGCGCATAGGGGCGATGGGGCACTTGGTGCACGTGGCTTTGTCACCCTTATCCCAAATGTATTAAAATTTCGTCAGAACCTTAAGCCAAGCCTCGTGGCTTTGGCAGGTGGAGTGGCAAAACGGCAATTCAGTGTCGGCACACACACATTAATTACGGCACACCTGGCGTGAGCATCATGCCCTATATTCACTCTAATATATCGCTGAATAAGAAGTGTTCGCTATTAGGCAACAAGGTACTTGGTACAAGTCTTGTTTGCTTTTCGTTATTCTCTTCTGTACTCAACTTCTCTCGGCCACATTCTCTGTCTGATTGCTGCTCAGATTCTTGATGGAAGTATACTACAGACACTCGAAATAAAATCGATTTTCGGATACCTGTTCTGCGATAAAACCTGCGTTGATTGTGATCTTGGCCGTCGTTCATAACATAGTTAAGATAAAGTTCCGCGGGAGACTATCAACTGCACGAGTCTGACGAGCAAACAGAAGTTGATTTCATATACCGATAAAGTATACATTCAACGAGATAAGATAAAGCCTACAGTAATAACATTTGTTGGTCAATGTGCTTGTTTACGCTCCAGGTTCTATGCCGGTAAAGTAAGTCTACGTTAAACGAAACTAAATTATATCTAAAACGGCGCAGACATTGATGTTAGGGATACGACCCCAGACCTTCGGCCGCTGAGATTATTATGGTGCTATTTCGTATGACGATTTTGGGATACATATGGACACTAGCGTATTAACGTGACTATCCTTGCCTACTTATAGTAAATATAGTTACATGGTAACATCCTCCTGNATATGGACACTAGCGTATTAACGTGACTATCCTTGCCTACTTATAGTAAATATAGTTACATGGTAACATCCTCCTGTATGCTAAATATAATATTTTTGAAATCAATCTATAATGGGGAAATAAAAAGGAACTCACTGAATCACCTACTTTACTACGTTAATTAAAACTGTAAAAATCTAGAATTATAGGCCAGTTTAGACAATTTTAAACTGTCAAATTGTTATTTCCTCACTATTATAGTTTAGATAAGTTTAAACTGTTAAATTGATATTCACTCGCTATTCTAGGTTAGTTTAGGTGGTCTTTTTATGTTGGAGTACTACACTGGTAAATGACGAGGGAAATGCACATCTGTAGACAGTATGGCATGACAATATAGACTGTTCACGGTAAAGTGGGCACTTTTGAAGCCCTCTCTTTTTGAATAATAGTCCACTTTAGTGTCGAGTGAAATATAAGCACTGTGTTTATAGAAATATTTATTTAAAAATGTAGTGTAAGTGTAAAAAATGGCTGATAGGAAAAAATTAACTAGGGCCTCAAAGGTGCTCACTTTATCGCGAAAAAAACAATTATAACTAGTCACGGCGGTTTACAGACGCTCGTCTGAAATGGAGATGACATAAAATTAATAAAAATTTTCCACATCTGGTTTACTGGTGTATGTATCAAGAAAAAGTATTTCTCTTTTTACTTAAAGTTTTATTTGAATATCAAAATAAGAGCTGCTCTACCGTAAATATAACTTAATAATTTGAATGTAGCATTTTCTTTTCTATCCGTTATATATTAGCCGTGTTCATTCTTACTAATGTACATATAAGCGATTTTTACATCAGCGAAGTAGAAAAACAGTAGGTTTTTATTTAAAAACCTGAACATTAAGGCACGTGACTCCAAGGCTGTTCTGTGAACTAATGCAGTCAATAAAGAAGTTTGGTTCTTAATGTTATTATAATAGGAGAGTGCTTAGATCTATCGTTAGGCAGTGTTTTTCGTTTTAGATTGTAGGTACTAAATATGTATTAACTTCACGAAACCAACCCCAGAGAAAATTTTTTCAGATAGTTACAAGTCGATATATTGCTTGTAATTTGCATTACCAAAGATATTCCGACGGGTGTATCAAATTTCATGCTCATTCTTAACAGACCCTCGCATCGACACATTTATATTGTTCATTATTAAATAAAAAGGCTATTTAAATGCGCGCGATGATTTCACATGAAACTATTTTTATTTCCTCCATATTCTATTTTTTTCCAGGATTTTGAAGTATGTGTCATATTTTAAAAAAAAATTCTTATTTCTAGCGCGTGCAGATTGGCAAAATTTTTAACTCCATGAACTATCAAGCTATACTGGAGAATTTCGTAGTGGCTATTAACTTTGGTAAGCAAATTAAACCGAAACGAGCCAAAGGGGAACTGGCTTAGAATATTTGAGACTACTTGAAAAGGTAAAACGGAAATGAAGTCAAACTTATTTCACGCATCAAAATGATTTTTGCAATCTTCGCATAAAATCTTACAAGCATTTTTGTATTTACGTATATTTCATCTTCACGGTATAAGATACGAAACTGTACGAGTAAACTTTCGAAAACCTAGTGAACGAGTAGTCATGCATCAGCATCATTAGAGGAGAGAAATAAATAAAATTAGGTTGGAATATTCCCATTTCAGTGCAAGTTACTGAACTTAATAGACAAATATGATACACAATAACAGCCTTTTCCTGGATAACAAATACGTATTAAGATTTACATTTGCCTTCGACAGACAGGAGGACTGGGGGAAACCGCACGGCGTAACGAAATTGCTATGTAATAAAAGTTTTATTTTCAGTGCGGAAATAATCTAATNGACTGGGGGAAACCGCACGGCGTAACGAAATTGCTATGTAATAAAAGTTTTATTTTCAGTGCGGAAATAATCTAATTTGCTAAACACAATCAACTATATTTATTACGGAAGAACTAAGTGTGGATTCTTCACAGGGTGCTGGTTGACGAAAGCCGCATAAACTGTCCCTATCTGCCTTGCATTACGTCACAACGAATTAATATTACTCGAGGTGGTTCATTTAGAAAAGCTATTTTCAAAAAACCCTTATAAGTGTCTCCTTTCTACCCGTTGCGTTCCCTTCCCCGACATGCAAATGCTAAGACCAATTTACACGTGCCGTCTCGGGACTCTGTGAGTGTGCCTCGAACACAAATACATTATCGTAACAGGCTTTGTCATTTCGCATTATTCATACTCAAGCATATTTCATTTTCTCATTGGCAGCTGCCGTAGTCAGAGCCCAGTCCCCTGTTCTACTCTACCAAATAGATTGAAAATACTAGCGTGCTACGTGTTTACTATTGGTGAGGAGTCCTGCTGATCGTGTTGGACGAGCAGAAGTCTAGGCGCAAATAAAGCTGACATAATTTTATGACACTGAGGCTGTTATAAAATTATAAGGTGAAATAACGTGGTCTCTGAAAGTTTTTATTAGTTATATTAAAACTGTGGCGTGTAACTAATTTAACTAATTCTGTCAATGTTCTCGTAACACGTCGTCCAATAACAGTTTCCATTACAGTGGATATAGTGCACTAAAAGGATATTTATGAACGTTGCTGTACACGGTNCGTCGTCCAATAACAGTTTCCATTACAGTGGATATAGTGCACTAAAAGGATATTTATGAACGTTGCTGTACACGGCAAGGAATCACTGCCAAGTTCTATGAGCGTCTTATCTGCGTGGTGATATTGTTTGTGCGAATTTCAATACAGCTATTTACGAAAGGTTTGTGATGATAAAACCAAACACAGCATGCTATTTATTGTTTGTAAGAAACAGGTCCGATACAAGTACACCACACAGCAAAATGTTTCGCGATTGAAACACTCCAGCTGAAAAATGAATGCATGACCGTACGGGTTAAGATGGCCACCTGGTTGAAGGAATTTTGCACGTCTGAGGCCTAAAAACGTAGGAGCGCTAGGGGCGACCGAGACATGCGCATCAACTCTCTCATCGCCTCTACGCGCAAAGCACTGAACTGGCGTGCAGTATTGCCGTCGATGACGCCCCTCTATGAGACTTTCAGTGAAAACGCTACCATTTTATGACCCAATAACAAAAATAAAGGTTTGATGCACGTTCCTATATATATTTTTTTTATGTGTTGTACTGGAATGTTTATACTGAAAAATGATCGTGAAAAAACCCGTTTGAGCCATTTTCACTATCACAAAAACCGCTTTAGAGAGAAAAGGAGGAACTAAAAAATGTATAAAGACGTGTAACGTTTCTTAAATGCTATTCGTAGGCAGACCTTACTCTGGCACGTTGAACGGTGTTTTAATAAAACGTTTTCTGCTGGAGCTCTGCACACCGCTTGGCTGCCTACCCAGGCGGCCATTTGAAGTAATGCGATAAGTGTTTGTATAAGCATTTACGGGCTAGGATTGTTTCGAAGGGATAGTTTGGGAAGGAGCGAGCCAGCTGGCGAGAGAACTCACGTATCGGGAGGCTGGGGATGGTCGTCCTGAGCGCGTCGGAGCCGCGCTGCTTCTCGTCGAGGACGGCGAGGCCGACGTCGTACTCGCCGCAGTATTGCACGTGCAGAAGGTCCTGCGAGTACGCAGCGGATGCCACGGCGGGGATCCTGGCCACGTTGCAGACGGCTGCCGAGCCCTTGCCCCTGCACCACGTCAGCTTGAACTGCCTCGCGCAGCTGTCCACCGCCGCGTCGTACGTCCAGCTCGCGACGATCCTCGCGGGCGCTTCCGTCCGCACGACGACCAGGTTCGCTGCCGGGTGCGGGGCTGCAACAACCAAGATACAACAAGAGGAGGTGTTTGGGAAGCTCTTAACGTCTTGAGAGCCGACGAGGATGGAGCGAGGTGAGTATGCAGTGGCGTCGGAATGCAAGAGCGAGGGAAACCGGAGACCCCCGAGAAAACCCGCCAACTAGCAACAACGTCCGGCACTATTCCCACGTGTGTAAATACGGGAGCGCAACCCCGCCGGGAGTCGAACCCGGTTCGTCTAGGTGGGAGACGAGTGCCCCCGTCGCTGTGCCACAGTGGGCTCTAAGAAAGAATAAGAGAGAGGCGGGNGGGAGCACCCCGACAAAACTCGTCAATTGACAGCAGCATCCCGTTAAGGAGTGAGGCACCAAAAGACCGGCACGCCGATCAGGAACTAACTTTCAAGTCATAGCGGAGATGTTAACACAATGGCACGTATTTCCCGTACCCAGAGAAATCCAACACCGAGAGAAAGATTTGTTCCAACCAACAAAATATTTGCTTGTATACATCCAAAAACGTATTTAGTTGCCTCGACAAAATTAATTGTTGAGTATGCAGATTTCGAAAAGCAGCGAAATTAATTTTGTTTATCTAACAAATAAATACTTGAATAAACAAAACTTCTGTGTAGGCCCCAAAAAAATTATACTGCTGAATAATCTGTATATATTTGTTTGGCCACTCATTCGATTGCCTTAGTTCGAAAATACGGTTTGAGAGTCTGTTTGTAATTTTGCGACAATCAGGATAGTAACAGTGTTATTGCAACTATTGATGCTTAATAATGGTATCAAAATGCTAATAAAACAAGTTCAACAGGAAACTAAAAAGTAAAGCTGTAACACTTGAAATATTTATTCACACTCTTTGTCCAGTTTTTAAATTGTATACATTCTAAAACATTTGGATTTAATTAGTAATCAATAGAACTGAGGTTGCTAAGGCGAAGACGATCTAGGTTCGAATGTCGGTTGGACTCTAAATATTTTTATATTAACAGAAACTGTTTAATAAACCTACAGGCAACCAAGTCTTTATTTGCACCAATAAAATCTTTAGTAGCACCAACCAAATCTTCCAGTTTGGGGCAACCAAATAATAACAACCAAATAATTTGTTTNCAATAAAATCTTTAGTAGCACCAACCAAATCTTCCAGTTTGGGGCAACCAAATAATAACAACCAAATAATTTGTTTTCGACAACAAAATATTTCATAGCCTCTCTACAAACAATTAATTTGGTTCCGCCAAACAAACTTTGTTTGACTTAAAAAAAACTTTTTCTCAAAGATAAATGCAACACCAAAAAGGATACATGTGATTGAAATGAACTTTATACCACAGCTTAAGTGCATGANTTCTCAAAGATAAATGCAACACCAAAAAGGATACATGTGATTGAAATGAACTTTATACCACAGCTTAAGTGCATGACAATACACAACTGATTAGGATTTCAGAAATGTAAATAAGCTCTGTCCTTGAGAATTCAGTACAGTGCGGAGCCCCAACGTGCTGCAAATAGAGCCCCTAAACTTCGTGGCATGGATTCAAAGAGGACCTGGCTATGTTCTTGGGGAATCTCCCTCCACGCGTTTTGTATGCAAGTCCACAAAGCATCAACATTGGTTGCTGGAGGTCTGTGACGAACAAGTAGCTGACCAACCATATCCCAGACGTGTTCGATGGGCGACCTGTCAGGCTAACGTGCAGGCCAGGGAAGCAGAGGTACCCGTCGTTCGTTGAAAAGGGCTTGCACATTCCTCCTCACATTTGGACGGGAATTGCCCTGCTTAAATATGGCGCACGGAGTCGCCTGAAGGTGGGGTAATACCTCGGACTCTAAAACCTCCCCGATGTAACGGTTGCTGTTCAGATTGCCTTCAATACGTAGGAGTCGTGATCNTCTAAAACCTCCCCGATGTAACGGTTGCTGTTCAGATTGCCTTCAATACGTAGGAGTCGTGATCGCATGTTGTATCCAATGGTGCCCAAAACCATCACACTTGGCGTTTGTCCGCTATGTCGCTCCACAATGCAGGCTGCCAAATTGCGGTCACCACCGTAGCGTCTAACACGTATTCGGCAATCACTGTAATGACAGGTTGAAGTGGGACTCGTCCAAAATCACTACATTTTGCCACTCATCACGCCAGCGACGGCGTTCACGTGCCCATTGCAGTCTGAGGCGTTTGTGGTTTCTGGACAATGGAAGCCGACGCAATGAAATGTGCGCCACCAGTCCAGACAGCAGCAGACGCAGGCAAATTCTTTTAATTCTTTCGCTTGTCACTTACTTCGCCTTTCTCGAAGTCTCGCAAGTAGCACATCTGTTAAAATGCTTTCATAGCAAACTTCCAGGTTTGGAAGTTTGCTCTACCCACAAGTTTTATGACTGGCGCTAAACTTGATGCAAACATTTTTTTCTTCATTAGTTCTAAAGAACTAAAAAATTAACTGTCAAGGTACTGCCCTGGGCCCATAACCAGATGAAACTTTATAACTTTTGTGGACGATACATCGTTTTTAATTTCCTACTTCCACTTTTTAATATCAATTCAGAGATATTATACTTGCAAGAAACGAAACACTGAAAGTTTATAGCTAACTTACCAGTCCAAAGATAGTGTATGATCAATAATATTCTTCCAATTTACAACAATATTTTCCATTTTATTTTGCATAAGGAATTAAGTGACGAAGTTTGTCGGTTGAATTCCGCCCCATTCTGTATCTTAAAAATTCGGAAAGAGCAAACTGAAGTCGCTCAGTATAAATTGAAGAAGTACCAGAAAATAAGGGCAGTAAAAAATCTGAAAAGTTAACTCTCCTCTCTAAAAATTGAAAATGTATAACAAAAAGTAATTACTTTAACTTGGTAACGGACACAGCAAATCTCGACTCACGAAGTGAAAAGTATTGCGGTGTACTCTAATGTTATGCAATCATGTAGGAGGGTTAAAGATAGTAAATGGATGTAAATTTTTACATGGCGAAATCGTGAAAAAGGCTAGTTATTCACTATAAATGCGAATAAAATCTCTTTTATAAGTACATTTCGCAAAGTAGGTGACAGAAACACCAGGAAAAGAAATACCTGCAATATTTCCTTAGGGGAAAGGGGATGCACACATAAGTCGCCATGCCGTCGTGAAGGCGGTGGAAAAGTCCTCGAAAAAAAAAAAAAACGGCGAAGATACATAGCAACGCGGGCAAATGAACAATTATTTTCGTTCAGGACTCATAACTATATTACGCGGGTGGTATTAAACTGCACAAATATGCTAGAGAACACGTGGAAGGGGGAAAAAGTCACGCATACATCACACCTAGAACCATCCACTGTGGGCATGATAGACGACGCGGGCAAAGTTTAGACTTAATGGACTGCATGCCTGTTAGATTGGAACCCTAGTAATACAGAGCCCGTGTAACTGTAATGGACTGAACGCACTAGCTGGGAATGTCACGCCGGGAGGCAAAGTTTAAATCTGTACTAACTTCAAACACATGAATACCTAAATAAAATTAATCTTGAATTAACACAATATTTAAAAAATAGAAATAAAATTCAAATTACTTTATTATTACCAAAATACAAACTCAATTAATTAGGCAATACAAATTAAAGTAATCGAAGTAAGGTAAAATTAAAAAAAAAATTAAAGTGTCGAAAAATTTTAAAACGGCACATAATTCAATTCAACAAAAAAAAAAAACGGAACCCACTGCATTGTCAAGATGTAGTGTGTTTCACTCCTAGATCGCAGTAAAGAGGACATGGCGCGCTCTGTTAGCAAATGGCTATCGATTATCAACAGTCAAGAAGATCGCTGTGTTGATAGAATCAAATACACACAAAAATGAGCAACAAAAGTTGTGTCATTATATAGTAGTATATACGTACAAAATTTTTTGATTAGCTACCCACTGAAATCTAAGAGTGAGACACGGTATACAACTAGGAATTTGACATCAATTTAAATACTTGACACATTTAGAACATTTCACGGAGTACCTAGGACCATCCCATGTACCACAGTTAGCAATTGCGGATCTAGGAGCGCATTAAGGAGAATACGTTCGAACCGTATTATTACTAGTACGCATTTTAAGTTTTATTTCAAGATATAAATTTCAGTATTTAATGGATATTTTATCAGAATACTGTATTAAGATTTAATGTTACTATCTTAGGTGTATATAACTGCATCGTTAACACTGCAGTTTGTTTGAAGAATAATTTCATTGTATCCATTGTAAAACCAAGTTCCAAGGGAGGGATTTAAGCCCCTTTAGTCCCTTTTTCCCTTTTCGATCCGTCCCTGAGAGTTTGAGAACAACTGACTTATAGTTACAACCAGGAGTTTTTTTTTATGGCATTTGCCACCCTGGTCACAGAATAATTTGGCGGAA
>NQII01004117.1:167969-196467 GCA_002778355.1 Clitarchus hookeri
CCTTAACTTCCCTACGAAGTGACTTACATTATTCACCAGCTATGTAGCCGCCGCGTTTCGGATTGACAACCGGCGACTGTAAACAACATTATCAAAGTACGTTGTAATAAGTTAGCAAATTAATTTTCAAGGAAACATCTCTCTTTTTATTAATTTTTTTTTACTGTATCACGGACCACGCTCTAACTTCATCACTATTGTAAGTTCTCCATAGCTACTACTATATCTAGTTTAGTTTGTCAAGTTTCATTGGTTTTTTAAAATTATTTTTCGTTTGTTTCGCCTTAACGTTGTCTTCTGTTTTCCTGCGGGTAACTTTCTCGATGGTATCACTGCCATATAATTATATTTGAAGAAGCATAAGGCTATTGAGCTTTCCTTCTTCGAGAAAATGCCATTTTTCGTTCTTAAACCTTATAATTGTTGAGCAGTTACTCACAAACAATGTTATTTTATATATTCTCATTGCTAAGCCTGCTTCATGCACCGTTCTAAAGAAGTAATTGAAATACTAAACTAATAAGAAATTGTTTTCAAAAACAGTTTTTGAAATGGTTAAATTCAAAGGAAAACAATTAAAAGCGACTAGATTTTGTTTGGCTACAAATTTTATCGTATNGCGCCGCGACGCTGACGTTGTACTGGCCGCACGGCAGCAGGCCTGCGATGACGTACCCACCGATGTGCGGGTTGCGGATACTCGTGCAGGCAGGAGCAGCCTGGCCGCGCGAGCTGGCGCACACCTTGTACCCCTGCACGCAGACAATGTCCTCGTCAGCCGGGGCCGACCAGCTCACCCGGACCTGCGAGGACGTCGCAGACGTCACGTCCACTCTCTGCAGGGGCTTCAAGTCTGCAAACACACACCCCGCGAGCGACGTGTGCTTGGCAGGAACGGATCTCCACTTTAATAATAATAATAATAATAATAGTGTCTTTAATTATGTGGCGAATTTAAGGCCGTTTGGCCGTGTCTACCACTTAACCTCAGATTACAAGTGATATTTTCTTCAGATAATAAGTAATAATGTTAATTAACAAACGAAATGTATGCTATGTCAATGCAAAAACAGTAAAAATCAACGAATGTTGTTAACGTAACAGAACAGTCAATATCAAATATGTATAAATGCAACTGACAAAAGAACAGCTTTAAAATTGCAACTTTAAAATGAAATCGTACAGAAGAAAAAAAAAGACATAACAATTAAACTATAAGGAGATTTAAAAAAAATGCACATGTATTCATTCTTTACACCGATCCTTCACACACACACACATACACACACACAATTATGCGTCACGTTTGCTTTAAGAAGCGAAAAAAAGAGTGCAATTTATTCGGTACCTTCGGTATTTGCTGATGACATAAATTTCAGTACAAGCTTTCTGAAAATTGTAAATGATGTGCATTGTTCTGCGTTCGTGGGAAGTTTGTTCCAGAGGCGAACAGATCGGACAGAAAAGGATAGGGAGTAAAAATCAGACTTGTGATGCAGAATAGCATGGAGGAGGGAATTATGGGACCCAGTATTGATGATATGGGGTGAATGCAACGGAAGAACACTGCAGCACAAATAATTTAGAATAGGGATGTCGAAAAATATCTATATAGTACAATTACGATATTAATTCAATAATAAGTAAACTCATACATATAAAATGAAACAAATATGGCATTACACATATAGAGATTACTGTTAGTACTTATGTAAATCTAATGCACATGATTGACTAAGTTATATTGGAAACTAACACGTCTAACAACACTATTCGGTCCTTCTGTACACCTATTTTTAAGTAAACACGTAATTTTTATATTGTAAACCAGGCCTAATATCATAGTTTGCTGTTCTTTTGCATACGACACCAATCTTAAGTTATGTAATATTTATAATGTTAAGAAATTCTTTTGTGCTCGTAATTTTTAAATACAATACTTTTTTTACTGTAAACTGGGTGCCATACATAAAAAATAGGTATATAAAAAAGCGATATTTATTTTACTATATATAATTTTATAAAACTTTATATTTAAAAATATCCTATGTAAAAAATATTGACATATTTTTCCAATATCAACATTCCTACTTTAGGATGAAGTTGGGGGTGGGAGAGATGTGTCAATTCCCTTATTGTGCAGGTGCAAGTGTAGAATTTCGAGCGGAGACATGGGAAAAGGGTACTGTCTCACAATTTTAATAAATAGTATTAAATTATTCACTTAAAACCGGTGTTTTAAAACAATCATAGTACAGATTTGTGTCAGTGTGAGCGTTTGGATGTGGTGGGTGGTTGGGATCTCATGTCCCCTGTGAAACATCATCTGCATCTGGCCCTGGAACTTTGGTCACGGCGAACTAAATGCTTTACAGTGCCCTGCTTACAGTTTCATATTTCTCTCCATTATTGTATGTCTCACGAACGAGTGCACTTTTTTTTTAAGTTTCTGGAAGCAGTCCTGTGTTACGCCTATTTCCATGGCTACAGCGATGTCTCCAGATAGTTAGTGTGGCGGGTTTATACGTGGTCCTCCGCCACAAGTGAAAATCAACATTTCTTATCTCCTTATGGCTAGCTCTCAACCGTTAATCAGGATAGACTGACTGCTAAGTATTTTAAGAGGCTTATATGTGATATTAATAAGCGAGTTTTTTCATTGGTTTGATTATATTGTGTTCATTAACGCCTCCGCTTTTATTCCGAAATAGCTACAAAAATAACTCTCAATTTACATTTTAAAACAACATATGCACATATTTATGTCTTACTTGGGACGGGACTCGTACCCGATACCTCGTGTTCCAAGTTTAACGCCTCAGAGGTAGTGTACATGGCACATGCCTAACCCAAATAGCTAGCAAAAAAAAAACACATTTAATAAAACGTCGACTCTAGAACTTTTTTCTTAAATTAGCTGCTACTTCTGCTTTCTGAGTTTATGCAAAAATATGTAGTGCTAGATGAAAATACGTTTTTTTTAATGTAGCTGTAAGTATTGTTCAATAATTCGTTAACGATAATTCCTTAAATTTGTGTTGCACTATACCTGTAACTTGTTATAAAAGGTCCTTTTTCAGATTAACTTAAATCCATTAAAAAATAAGCAGTATGAACGAATATTGTTTATTTGGTTTTTTTTTTAAAGAAATTATAGCCAATTTTGAGCGATATCTCTGGACACATGAGAAAACCACCCAAATATTGGAATAAATGTTTTTACTTACCACAACATAGAGAGGAAGTTACCGACAGGAAGAGTAACACAAGCATTGTTGATCAGGTTGCCGGCGACACTAGTACACCAGTCTGAAACATGTTACGTGGATTAAATTAGCTTTAATTAAGGGGATTCCAGTCTCTTCACAGACTTATTACAATCAGGTACAATAAAACAAATGTTATGTTTATATCGATTATTGTAAAGACGATGTTTGGCGCTTGAATTGCATTGCAGCGCACTCGAAAAAAATTATAACTGCCACAAAATATTTTGTTTTAGTACGTAGAAGATTTTTCTTCGTACGAAAGTATCGAACGTACGCCGATTGTGTCCGCACACAATAATAACACACACACTATATACGAGGTCTGTCGAGTGCTTTCAAGACATCACATCTATTAAAAGCACCATTTCGGAGTACTCCATCATAACCAGAAATGGCTTTAACAAAGCGCTGTGTCTCAAAATATTTGGGTCCGATACACACAGCATCGCTAGAAGGCGCTGGTTTGACCGTCGTTACAGAGTTCCCACCAATAAAATTATAGGGTTACCGATTAAAGTCTCAATGGTTAAAGGAAGGACGACAAGAACACTGCACGCCAGTTTAGAGCTCTGCGCAAAAAATCAAAATAGAAAGCAACCAATGTGGACCAAACCATTCCCATAAAAAAAGTTACCAAAACCAATATTTCGAAATAATTAATTTTTCCAATACATGTTATTTTTCTAATACTGAAATGAATTTGGTAAAAACGGCCAACGTAGTCTATGAACTTAGGCCACGGGTTTGTCTTATTCCTGGAACAAAAATAAAAATATAAATACACAAATATTCCACATTAAAGGTTTAGCCAACAAACACCATTTGACAAACGGCTCTCATGGTCAAAGTTTTCAAATTATTTGTTCGAGCAAATATATATATTCCATCCCTTTCCTCTATAAGCATTTGCTTTTTGCCTAAACAACACTGCACAAGGATTTATGTGCAAAACTGCTTGACATCACTAGCTGTGCAGGCAACATCAAAAGTTCTTTAAGCAATTATGTGGTCAGGCTCAAAAGTTCACACGTTTTTTATTAAACTATAACCAACATATTTTGTAGTGAAAATTACAGCTACTTCAACAAACGTTGTTCCAGCTAACTNGCCAACAAACACCATTTGACAAACGGCTCTCATGGTCAAAGTTTTCAAATTATTTGTTCGAGCAAATATATATATATTCCATCCCTTTCCTCTATAAGCATTCGCTTTTTGCCTAACAACACTGCACAAGGATTTATGTGCAAAACTGCTTGACATCACTAGCTGTGCAGGCAACATCAAAAGTTCTTTAAGCAATTATGTGGTCAGGCTCAAAAGTTCACACATNAAGCAATTATGTGGTCAGGCTCAAAAGTTCACACATTTTTTATTAAACTATAACCAACATATTTTGTAGTGAAAATTACAGCTACTTCAACAAACGTTGTTCCAGCTAACTTTGCACGTTGCGAAAGGCCAAAATCAAGTCTCAATTCAGCTAATATAAGAGCTTCATCAGCTTCATAAATCCTTGCAGAATAACATAGAGACTCATTCGACTGGAGATCACCGCGAAGCCCCACAGACCAGTGGTACCGTCCAGCACGATTCCCACATGCGAGAGTCCGGGAGTGACCCGGCCGGGGATTGAACCCGGTTTGCCTTGGTGGGAGGCGAGCATGCTAACCGCTCAACCATCGCGGCCCCGGCACACAACTGAGACGGCCAAGTTCATAAAGTAAATAACTTAAAAATTTTCGCCAAGTATGTAGACAAGAAGAGGTCAAATGCGACCAGTCTTTACCAACTTAACTCGATGTTTCTTTATAAATCGATAGTATGGTCACGCGGTATTTCAGGATTCGGTGCGTGAGCGCCTGGTGCTTTATTTAGGTTGGATGCACCACCGCAGCTTGCAACAAGTCAAAGCCAACATTTCAGGAAGTTCGTGAGCGACACGAAAACAAACCAGACGGAACCGTGCTGACAGGAGAGAGTGGAGAGGAAGAGAACTCAGAACACCGGAAGAAGCGGCGAGGTGTTGACGTGAAGTTGGAAGACAGGAGATATTAACCAGACACTCTTCGGCCACAGCTAGCGATGTTCCCGAATTCCGCAGAAAAGGAAAGTAAGTGCACGCTGCCCACCCAGTGCCACAGAATAGTTACGAGTACAGAAGTGAAATTACAAGTGCGGTTCCTTTCGCTGATTGGATGCGCGAGGCCCTCCGAACGAGCCTTATGTCTGATTGGCTACAGCGTGCTTCCGATGATACTCAGTCGGAGTCGTCTGGGTTGTTGGTTAACGAGTTTGGTTACCAAGTGCTGAGATCTCAAGACCTCCCAAATCTCTTATATCTCACTTCACCAAGCGCTGATTGGGAAACGGCTTTCCTACTTGTTGTTGGCCAGTCATGCCATAATACTGGCGCGCGTGGTTCGAGTTTACGGTATAATTTGCAGTTTCATCTCTCTTTACTTACCTAATCTTTGCAAGTGCTAATAATGACACGGCAAAGAATTTCAACTTGTTATGAATGGTTAAAAGCAAGAAGGGTAGGAGCGCGCAGGCGTACTGGGGCCATTCGTTAATTCCTGCGATATCAACTCCGCCATGACCTCAGTTGGACGTATTTACACAAAAATTAAACCAGCTTACATGTGACCTAATCTGAGATAGTGTTGCGTAAAATATTTTTTTTTACGTTGCGATTTTTCTATTGGTTTATACAGACTTATTATTTTTAAACTTGATTGGAATATCCCTGATTTTTTTTTGTACAGTAGAACCCCTTTACCTGGATATTCTTTGAGAAATTGTTTGAGTAGAGAAAAATTCGAAAGTGGGTAGGTTTGGTTGGTTTTGTACACACGCCAAAATTCACCCTTTAAACTCAGAAAAGATGTGATTTTCCTGCGTATAACGTAAAACAGTGTTTTACCAACGACACGAAACACACAACTCAAACATATAAAATCTGTGGGTTGGTTATTTTTCAGCGTAACTACGCCCGATTGTAAGTTGGCTTCGCTGGTGAAGCTGCTGTACAGTTCCGTACATAAGTTTATTTGGAGGGTAGGTGCTGCTGTCAAGGGCAGGCACTGCACTCAAGCTAGACACGCCGGCTCTACCGGAGGCCATATTCTCAGCACTATAGTATATTTACCGTTTATTCACAATTATTGAATGAATACTTTGAAAAATCAACCCATGTATGACGTGCTTGGTTTTTTCATAAATATGTTTTTCTCTCACAGGCATTTTATATTTGCGTTAACAATAAAATGCTAATGATTTATGTCGAACTTCTACTTGTATTTTGTCTATGCATTATAATATTTTTTATTTATAATTAATATAAATAGGAACAGAGAGGAAATAGGTGTGTCCCAGTCCAAATTCGAATCACTGAAAAACCACTGATTCGCAGTGAAATTCAACTACTAGAATCAGTGAAAATGTCTCCTNATATCAACTCCGCCATGACCTCAGTTGGACGTATTTACACAAAAATTAAACCAGCTTACATGTGACCTAATCTGACATAGTGTTGCGTAAAATATTTTTTTTTTACGTTCCGATTTTTCTGTTGGTTTATACAGACTTATTTTTTTGTTAACTTGATTGGAATATCCCTTAATTTTTTTTTGTACAATAGAACCCTTTTACCTGGATCTTCTTTGAGAAATTGTTTGAGTAGAGAAAAATTCGAAAGTGGGTAGGTTTGGTTGGTTTTGTACACACGCCAAAATTCACCCTTTAAATTCAGAAAATATGTGATTTTCCTGCGTATAACGTAAAACAGTGTTTTACCAACGACACGAAACACACAACTCAAACATATCAAATCTGTGGGTTGGTTATTTTTCAGCGTAACTACGCCCGATTGTAAGTTGGCTTCGCTGGTGAAGCTGCTGTACAGTTCCGTACATAAGTTTATTTGGAGGGCAGGCACTGCACTCAAGCTAGACACGCCGGCTCTACCGGAGGCCATATTATCAGCACTATAGTATATTTACCGTTTATTCACAATTATTGAATGAATACTTTGAAAAATCAACCCATGTATGACGTGCTTGGTTTTTTCATAAATATGTTTTTCTCTCACAGGCATTTTATATTTGCGTTAACAATAAAATGCTAATGATTTATGTCGAACTTCTACTTATATTTTGTCTATGCATTATAATATTTTATATTTATAATTAATATAAATAGGAACAGAGAGGAAATAGGTGTGCCCTAGTCCAAATTCGAATCACTGAAAAACCACTGATTCGCAGTGAAATTCAACTACTAGAATCAGTGAAAATGTCTCCTNAGTCCAAATTCGAATCACTGAAAAACCACTGATTCGCAGTGAAATTCAACTACTAGAATCAGTGAAAATGTCTCCTCTTAGAATCAGTGCAAAACCACTAATTGTTCCAGGGAAAAAATTTTACTGATTGAATTAGTGACGTGAAACAATTTCATTGATTGAATAAGTGACAGCAAACTGCAGCGGCGAATTAAGTATTGTTTTTATTGAGTTTAACTAATAATTACGAGAAATAAACATATTAACGATAGTTTACTAGTTATATTGGGCAATTTGTAGTTATTTAAAAAAGTGAAAAGTTTCCCGCAGATGGTACAGATCGATCTCACACGCCCTTTTAGATCGTTACCTTACAATATGAGCTACCGAAACAAGTTGATATCAAAGAGGAAAATATATGTCTTATATTTTATCATTAAACCGTATAGTTTTAAATTGTATGCCCTTACTTTTCGTTTTTGGTTTGATAGGTACCGTTAAGATTGTTAAAACGAATAGTACATATAATTTCACTGCCTTAACAACATTACATGAAGTTAAAACCTTCAAACTAAGCGCTGTTATGAAATCATTCCATCGGTTTTATTAGTTTATGCGTTGTTATTTTACTTGTTACACATTTTTTAACGACCATTTTTACACGTTGTTTGACGGTCATTTTTACACGCTGTTTAACTGATTCATCAGTCAAAAAACAAATCACTGAAAAAAAGTGAAAATAATGACTGATGAATTAGTGAAAAATGTCATGGAATCAATAAGCGAAAAAAGTGGCTTTTTTTTTACTGATTTATCCGTAAAATTCATTGAAGTGACCTTTGAATTAGTCAGATACAGTTAACTGATTGAAACAGTGAAATCCCCACTGATACAGATTTAGAGTGTGTAATACCTAGTAAGAAATAGCCCTTATTCAAAATATAATTAGACTGAGTGTGGACAGAAACGTCGCGCGGTCCTTTGGTGTAATTTTCTAGACTCGATGAAGGTTTTTTTTTGGCATGAAGCAGAGGAATATACTGGAAGTAGAACTTTAGCAGGGCTTCAAAATGTTGGAAGTAACCGTTTAATGAACTATATTGACAGTGGTTGCACACACAACACATGAACCGTGGTTATATAAAAATATCCCATAAAACGGTTTACCGCGACCCACTCCTTGTACAGATTGCAGTATTTAAAATATGCAAGCCCACGTTTTTAACACAGAAAACTACACTGATTGTTGTAACCCCCTTTGATATATTTTGAAACGATAGCACTCGTTATCAAAGAATTATACACAACCGAATCACATTGTTATGACCACCAGTTAGTATCCAAAGTAACCGCCCTTCGCAACATGGACAGCAGCTAGACGAGCTGACAGTGACTCAGTCAGGTGCTGATAGATCTCCACGGGTATCTGGTGCCATGCTGTATGCAGTGCGTCCCACAACTGCTGAAGGGNTCAGTCAGGTGCTGATAGATCTCCACGGGTATCTGGTGCCATGCTGTATGCAGTGCGTCCCACAACTGCTGAAGGGTGGGTGGCGGAGGATAAAGAGGGTGAACACGACAATCGAGGTGATCCCACAGATGTTCAATTGGATTGAGATCGGGGCTGTTTGGAGGCCAGGGAGAAACTTTGAAGTTTTGATCGTACTCTTCCAGCCACGTGCTAACACTTCTAGCTGTGTGGCAAGGTGCATTATCATGCTGGAAGATCCCATCCTCCCGAGAAAAGGCAATCATCATGTACAGGTGGACGTGATCGCCAAGGATGGATTCATAACCAAATCGATAAAGAGTGCCTTCCACACGGATTATGGGACCTAGAGAAAACCACGAGAACATTCCCCTCCGTCTTGTGTTCGTCCAGCAATGGATGCAGGATGTCAGTTCTCCAACGTTTCTTGCCGAACACACTGATGTCCATCCGTTCTATGCAGCTGAAAATGTGAGTCGTCGGAGAAGGCTACCCATCGCCAATCAGCAGCAGTCCATTCGCCATACTCTCGAGCAAATTCCAGTTGTTTTAGTCGATGCACCGGCGTTAGCATGGGTGCAGTTACCCTTCGTCTTCTCCGGAGTCCCATTCGCAGAATGATTCGCTGAAATTTGGCGGTAGACACGTGCCTGTATGTCCCCTGGCTCATTTGGACGGTGAGATGTTCCACTGTAGCCTGTCGGTTGGCCTTCACGCACCGTCATAGTCGACGTTCACCTCGGATATCAATGGTGAGTGGAGCTCCACAGTTTCCACGGTGGTAATTCCCAATGTTGCCATTCGTCCATTCACGATAACCCTTTTTCACAGAGGCACGTGAACAGTTCTCAACGTCGCTGTTTGGCTTGAAAGCCGATGATCATCCCTTTTTGCAACTAGATTAAATCGCTTCCCTTGCCGATGACAGCAGGAAGCGCACTGTGCACAGCCAGTCTGTCGGTCACATTATATACCCGATTCACCAGCTCACGTCACGGGCCATACGTCATAAGCTACGATTTTTAGATGGCAATCTAGCAGGTGGTCATATTAATGTGATTCGACTGTGTATTATTATGTTAACTTTTTTTGGCTTGTAAAGGTGTGAGCAAGAGGATGTGGGATTTGGCAAGTTGGAATAGCCTTATATTTGTTTTCATTAAAAAAATTAAATTAAAATATGGTTGCATTACTGCCTTAGTCACGTGTTGTCTGATAAAAAATTGCGCTAGTGTGAATTCCATGTTGTCGAAAAATTCTTTCTATCTACCCATTCGCCTTTATTTTATAACAAACGCTCATAAGATCTACGTAAATTCCTTGACAAGTAGCCTAACGTCCAATATATTTGTATAATTGGTTTTGTTAAATAAGTGACGGCCATCCGGCGAGTGTCACTGCTTTAATATTCATGGCGACACCTGTCGACGGCAAGGTGGGCATTCTTAATTGGTTCTGGGTTGGATGTCGATCATTCCATGGGCGGANATGGCGACACCTGTCGACGGCAAGGTGGGCATTCTTAATTGGTTCTGGGTTGGATGTCGATCATTCCATGGGCGGAGCCATGGACAGTACCTTCTCACATGCACTGACATCCTTTATGAGCCCACTTATTTATCACCTTCTTCTGCCGGCTCCCATATCTTAGCTTTACCGACCAACTGGTGCTGGAAATGGGGGAGGTGGCGTGACTGAGACACTTTTATGTTTTCTATGTACGGGTGCTTGCTATTTTCCCATACCATGCACGCGCACAAACAAGTTGGAGGTACAGTTGTGCGGTCGTGCTCTCGGATGCATGGCCAAGTGTCAGAATGATGGTATTTTTTTCACACTTATAATTTTTATGTTTATCTTTTACACATATAATGTCTATGTAGAGATGCGACCTGGCAGAATTTTTTGTATTTAATTATTTTCTGAATAACAATGCTAGTATTTACTGTATTTCTTCTCATAACCATGCAATGACTCTGCAGTCAGTAGCAGCCAGGTGAACCTGCATGAAGCTTAGGTGCATAGGTTGATGCGAGTATGTACGTTATTTTATATAGTAACACTTCCCATGCAATGGTGGTCGTGTGGTCTACNTATGTACGTTATTTTATATAGTAACACTTCCCATGCAATGGTGGTCGTGTGGTCTACACATCGGACTGGAGACCCAAGAGCGGTCGGATCGAAACTGCATGACTTCTGCATTTTTCGAGTTCACAAACAACTAAAATAATTCCCAGTGCTCCTGGCGGCCACCATTTGAACTTCACTTTCTAATGCTGGTGCGCACTTGCGGGTAACTAGTAAATCAACCAACACACAAAATGGCCACGCCGATACCAGCACTTTTAGCTACGAAATGTAGAANTGCGGGTAACTAGTAAATCAACCAACACACAAAATGGCCACGCCGATACCAGCACTTTTAGCTACGAAATGTAGAACTTCAAACATTCTGGTGGCGGGTATGGGAATCAAAGATGGCCACCTATAGTGGCCGACTGGTTCTGGGAGTTAATTATGGCTGCTTACAGAAGTCGATATCGATAGTGTGGAAGGTGCAGAAAGCAATAGAGGGGTGGGAGACAAGAGGGATACTGGAAGGGTATGAGAAAACCCCTTGGGAGATAGAATGGGTGTGAGACAGGAAGGAATGAGAGAGCATGTGAAAATAAAGGAGACTGGGAGGAATCTGATAAACCCCCCCCCTTACACAAGGGATATTATGCACAGAGCACGAGAAAAGAATAACATCAGAATGATAGAGCAGTAGGAACGGAAGAGCATGAAGTGTAGAGGTGTAATGATAGAGCAAGAGGGAAAAAGGGAAATTCCAAGGGAAAATGGGAAATCCAAGATGACCGCTACTGGCGAGAAATGACAGAGCAAGAGGTTTACGTGTGAAGTCTCCCGAGATGGCCGCCGGCTTGTCCCCTTGTCCCCATCTCTTACCGCAGAATCGGCTATTTCCTACTACTGGTCCCATATGTTATGAACATCTGGTATACAAACATATACAATTGGAAATTATGTATACATTAATATACAAATGTCCTTTATAGTATTTCTTAATCCAGTTGGTATTAGAGATAAAAATCGTTTAATACTTAAGCAAATGCATCATAAAACTTCTTTCTTCAACACAAGTAAATATTTACCTAGCTATTACCCACAAATTCTATTTACGAAAACTTAACCCAGTTACTGTCCATTTTACTCTAGCCAAGAAACTANCCTAGCTATTACCCACAAATTCTATTTACGAAAACTTAACCCAGTTACTGTCCATTTTACTCTAGCCAAGAAACTATCTTTTTAAATATTATATATGTCTTGTTTCTATCTCTGTAAAACAGAGTCAGCATTAGTTGCGGTCACAAAGTTCCCCGTAGGAAGTTGGCTGTTTCCTTCTATCTTTGCGCAAACCCATATTTCCTTTTATATTGTTTTTCCTGCTACAGTGGTCAGTGGACGGCGAGTGAAAATTTTCCTCCATCTCTATTTTACGTTGAGAACGACTGATAAACATTTACTGGGTACATGAAATAAATAAACATAGTTAAGTTACATAAGGTACGTGACAGCAATGTTAACAGTGACTTCTACAAAATTACCTCATAAAAGGAATAAATCAAAGAAGGAATGTTTTTTTCTTTTGCTATAAAAATGTCAAACAACCAATGATTAAATAACGATATTTGTAAAGCTCTGCCACTTGGTAAAAGATAAAGTTTCTCATACATGTTCATCTACGCATACACCATTATCGCCTTACTTAAATGCGTAAGAGGAAAATCTTTTCAAGTTAGCTAACATAGTTACAAGCAAGCTGTATCAATGGCAATAGCAAACTTTCTGACAAGGACAGGTTTTATTATTGTGAGCTGTTGAGTAATTCACTTACCTAGTTTTATGAAAATACTAACTAATATTATAAATAAACCAAAAAAGTCAATTTAAAATAAGGCATAGTTTGTATGCAATAACATAGCTTTAAAACAATCCTACATAATTTTAGTGTTGATTCATCAGAAATATGGTGAATACCATTGTTGGAATAATGTACGTTACACAATAATGGCCAAACTTAACAGTTTGTACCAATTGCCCAACATCAGTATAACATTTAACAAATTGAGCATATTTTAAAGAGAAATATCTTATGTCATGAAGAACTTTATTTTATCTATAATACAAGAATAAGGCATTGCTTTATTTCAAAAAAGGATGTTTCATACTCTTACATGAAATGTTTAGTTGCCCAAAGTTGACCCAACAAAAAAATATACACCGATTACCAACAGTATGTTTACCAGCTTGTTACCAACCATCAACCAACAGTTTAAAATAAAAATTACACATGCAACATGTTTTGGCATTTTATAATTTTTTCACGTAATTGTTTGGAGGATGCTAATTAATCTCTTAACATTTTCATAGTAGCAAATTTTAGTGGGTCTTTTCCGTTGGGCCAACGTTGCATTATTTTGTGTTCTCCAGCCTAACATACAGCCAACCTTTCCAACCCAGTTCCTATGTCGGGCTACTACTGGGGTCCCTGCCTATAGTAGCAATTCGTGATCAAAATGACGATTTACGAATCTGAGAAAGGAATGCTGCGAAACGTTTGAACATTTGCAGTGTATAGTCACGTCAAAGCAGCAACATTATTTCTGACGGTTGTGATGTATGGGAAGGAGGGAGGGAGCTGAGAACCCTGAGAAATTGGTTTCATCGTGGCGTTGTTAACTGAACTATCCTCTTCGTGCCAATTCGTCTGTTTAGTTTCAAAGTCAAAATGGGTAATCTNCCTAGCTATTACCCACAAATTCTATTTACGAAAACTTAACCCAGTTACTGTCCATTTTACTCTAGCCAAGAAACTCTCTTTTTAAATATTATATATGTCTTGTTTCTATCTCTGTAAAACAGAGTTAGCATTAGTTGCGGTCACAAAGTTCCCCGTAGGAAGTTGGCGGTTTCCTTCTATCTTTGCGCAAACCCATATTTCCTTTTATATTGTTTTTCCTGCTACAGTGGTCAGTGGACGGCGAGTGAAAATTTTCCTCCATCTCTATTTTACGTTGAGAACGACTGATAAACATTTACTGGGTACATGAAATAAATAAACATAGTTAAGTTACATAAGGTACGTGACAGCAATGTTAACAGTGACTTCTACAAAATTACCTCATAAAAGGAATAAATCAAAGAAGGAATGTTTTTTTCTTTTGCTATAAAAATGTCAAACAACCAATGATTAAATAACGATATTTGTAAAGCTCTGCCACTTGGTAAAATATAAAGTTTCTCATACATGTTCATCTACGCATACACCATTATCCCCTTACTTAAATGCGTAAGAGGAAAATCTTTTCAAGTTAGCTATCATAGTTACAAGCAAGCTGTATCAATGGCAATAGCAAACTTTCTGACAAGGACAGGTTTTATTATTGTGAGCTGTTGAGTAATTCACTTACCTAGTTTTATGAAAATACTAACTAATATTATAAATAAACCAAAAAAGTCAATTTAAAATAAGGCATAGTTTGTATGCAATAACATAGCTTTAAAACAATCCTACATAATTTTAGTGTTGATTCATCAGAAATATGGTGAATACCATTGTTGGAATAATGTCCGTTACACAATAATGGCCAAACTTAACAGTTTGTACCAATTGCCCAACATTAGTATAACATTTAACAAATCGAGCATATTTTAAAGAGAAATATCTTATGTCATGAAGAACTTTATTTTATCTATAATACAAGAATAAGGCATTGCTTTATTTCAAAAAAGGATGTTTCATGAAATGTTTAGTTGCCCAAAGTTGACCCAACAAAAAAATATACACCGATTACCAACAGTATGTTTACCAGCTTGTTACCAACCATCAACCAACAGTTTAAAATAAAAATTACACATGCAACATGTTTTGGCATTTTATAATTTTTTCACGTAATTGTTTGGAGGATGCTAATTAATCTCTTAACATTTTCATAGTAGCAAATTTTAGTGGGTCTTTTCCGTTGGGCCAACGTTGCATTATTTTGTGTTCTCCAGCCTAACATACAGCCAACCTTTCCAACCCAGTTCCTATGTCGGGCTACTACTTGGGTCCCTGCCTATAGTAGCAATTCGTGATCAAAATGACGATTTACGAATCTGAGAAAGGTATGCTGCGAAACGTTTGAACATTTTCAGTGTATAGTCACGTCAAAGCAGCAAAATTATTTCTGACGGTTGTGATGTATGGGAAGGAGGGAGGGAGCTGAGAACCCTGAGAAATTGGTTTTATCGTGGCGTTGTTAACTGAACTATCCTCTTCGTGCCAATTCGTCTGTTTAGTTTCAAAGACAAAATGGGTAATCTNATCGTGGCGTTGTTAACTGAACTATCCTCTTCGTGCCAATTCGTCTGTTTAGTTTCAAAGACAAAATGGGTAATCTGTCATGACACAAGCCATTGGATCTAAAAAATGGATTTGCCGGGGCTACTGCTGATACCAACGGATTCTTTGATGCTAAGCTTTTTCTTGTCATTTCGATATCTTTAAACTGCAGGCTGGGACTAATGTATAAGGCCATTGGATTCTCTACGGTCCTCCCAGTTTGACTTTGTATCAGCTGACTGCAAAGAAGGCTTCAAGTGCCTACCAAAGTTTCATTTGTAGCTTTCAAAGGAAGGAAAATGTGATGCCAGTACTGCTGCTACAGACCTGTGGTTAAAGTAGATGACGTGTTTTGTGCACTTCACGTAGCCACCGAATCTTAAGAATTTTGAGGTACAGAATTGTGCGTGAAACTTCGCGCAGTCCCTGTCAGGTAGCTTGAAGAGTCGCTAAGGGGCATAACTGCTTTTTAAGGAGCTGCAATGGAGATTCAATATTTTATTATATCCGTTTAATGCTAATTCTCATACCATTTCTTACACCATTTGGCTAGTGACAGTATTAAATAATCAAAAGTTTCTGAAATTTGCGATCGAATATGTGTTATTTTCATAGAAGTGTAATGACAAATCCTCGAAAACAGTACCCTGAAATGTAAGGTATCGTTTGAAAAAAATTATTGCTAGGAATGTTTGCAGAGAGACATCACATATTTTAAGATCGTTGTTATTTAATCCAAAATCTCATTACATGGCCAATCTCAGCTCTCTGGTTGGCTGAATGTTGTAGGTCTACACTTCAGTGGATTATCAGATAATTCTGAGAAACAATATCCATCAGCTGTGTGAATTTGTATGTTAAGTTATATAATAATATAACTGGCAATACCAGTAGAAAAGGAGAAACAATGGCGATATTAATTTTCTAACGTTAAAGTTGATGTTTTGAGTTGGGACGGAATTCAGTATATGCGCTATAATATGAGTTGATTTGTTAACGTATACAATAGATAAATACCTTACTTAAATAAATGTAAATATGTCTCTAAATGAATTTGATATTTTTTTTAATTTCGATGTCCTTAAGGAAACTAAATTTTGTTATATATTTTTTACACTATATTGATTATATACCTCAATATAATCAATTATTATTGCTACAGTGTTACTTATGCAATTTATTGGAAAACTCCCTCCCTTCACGGCGGATGGCAGAAATGACGGGAAGAGAGGGGAGAGGTCTGTAAACCTCCCTGGCTGCGTGAACCACGTGAACCGAAAATGACTGGCTGCTTCCTTCTTGGTACTTACTGCTCAAAATTTGACCAAAAATATCATAACTAAAAAACACTTCACATAATGCTGAAAATAGTGTAATGTTATGAGAGCTGACGAAATTACGGTAAAAAGACTGCATTAAATCATTATTTCCCATAGATGAAATATGTACCACAAATTAGGGCCATTACAAGTTTTAGAATTACTTTGCGCCACCGATTAACGCAGACGGCGGATTTATAAAGGGTGAGGTTCATTTAATATCACATAATTCTTGTTTTTACTAATGTTAACGTCAAATAGGCCCGCACCGGAGGAGAGACTCGAAACTAAGCCTTCCTGGGTAGTAAGGAAACGTCATAGACCTCTGGTTCGATACACAGTGTACTAGACAGAACCCGTTATGTGAAAGCGCTTATTCTGTGCGTGGCGTTTGCGCACGTTTTGACGGGTACTTTGACGCTGACAACATACTTGAGAGCTCTTGAAAACCGTCATCGACGAAGTAAAAATGAACTAATGGTGATGAAACTACCAAATCACTTGCAGTTTGCGAAATTTACCTTTCTGATCAACAAAAAATAGATTACTACCAACAATGAAAAAAAAAATTCATATTTACTTTCGTTCCTGATGAACAGGCTAAGTTATTATCAAAAAAATATTATTCTTGTAGATTACATACATGAGGAAAAATACAATCGATTATGGATATTAATGTGAGCATGGTCACCGAAACCGTGCGCAGTCAGTTGTAATTATATTTTGCATGAGAACTATTTATTACTAGGCATTACCACCACATATGTTTTCCCACTGTTTTTATTCATATTTATTATAAATGAAACATTATAATTAATAAATTTAATATAGGTAAAACTTTAATTTAACAGAAAATAAGATATTTTTATGTTAACAGAGGTATAATACGCTTGTGTTACATGAAATTTTTAGGAAATAACTAAACACGTCATACGCAGTGTGATTTGTCAAAGGTTTTTTCAAAAGTGTGAAGAAACCGCGAATAGACTATATGTGTTTTGTATGTGTGTATGACCAATTTGGGTCGCGCTAACAGCAAATGTCTTCAGCGCCGAGGGTTTAAGTGATGTGGAAATAGAGCAGCCACGGAATGTATTGAGATCGTAAATGAAAGAGCAAAAAAAAAAAAACCAAACTAAAAAAAAAATAGGTTCTAACTCAACATGATTACACATAGTACAAGCTCCTGACGGGTTGTCCAGATGAGGCCTCCTGATTACACTAGCATTGATACCAATACAATATTAGCGGCAATCTTCATCGGACTATTTCTCCTCATCATACGAGCGTCACGTCAAAAAGGAGTTCATTCCGATAATTATTTTATAATTTTTAAGTATAGAACTCCCCCCTCCTTTTGTGATATGGGAAAAAGTATGACAATGATGAAAAGTTACTTAGTAAAATAAATTAATAAACTTCAATATTTTTAAATAAAATTTTTCACACATTTCAAAAATTAAGGAAATTGACAATTTACGAAACAGGACACAAAATATTAATTGCTCATATCATATTAATGTAAAAAATATAAATAAATGTAAATAATTTTGTGTGGCTTAACTGATTTTGATTTTAAATTTGAGGCAAAATTTTTAGTCAAAACGATCTGAAGGTAAACCCTAATCACATGCAAACTACAAAAACAATTAAGTCTCCCTCCTACCTGGTGCTTGAAATGCGTTGCAGTATGTTCGAAATACTCGTTTTTATAAGATACTCTAAAACGTACGTCCAATGTGCTGCTCTACGAAAAGAACACACACTTCGGACGAGAGCTGTTGAGTGCTTTCAATACGTCAAGCACATTAGAAATACCATTTCAGAGTGCTCCAAAATGGCTAAAAACGTTTTTATTCAGTGCTGTGTTTTTAAAATATACGCATAAGATACATACTAAATTACTCAAGGGCCCTGCATTGAACCTTCATACAGACGTTCTACCAAAAAATTGTAGGGTCGTCGCTTAAAGTCCAATGGGTACACGCAGTTCAACGAGAACACTGTGCACCTGTTGAGAGGCTTCCGCTTAGCGGCGATGGCGCACTTGATGCGCATGGCAGTGTCGCCCTTATCGCTCTCGCGTTTATCGGCCTTGNCTTCCGCTTAGCGGCGATGGCGCACTTGATGCGCATGGCAGTGTCGCCCTTATCGCTCTCGCGTTTATCGGCCTTGAACGCGGGAGAAAGCGCTAACTAGGCGGGAGTGTTAAGCTGAAACAATATTTGTGTTAAAATGAACTTCGTAAAATTTGTATAAATTAATATTTTAGAGCATTGTACTTATAATGTATGTTATTATTTTTAATGTTTGGCATTTTTATCGACGTTATCACTGATAGGTCATGAAACCTTGANTTTTATCGACGTTATCACTGATAGGTCATGAAACCTTGAAATACATTTTACCCAGGGAAAAATGTTTTTTGAATGGCGTTTATGTACACGATCTAAGAGGATCCATTAATAAAAACACCAACTTTTCTCGCAGCGCAAGTAGTTGTTGCGTAGTAAACGATTAGCAGCTGGACTATATTCCGTTCATAGGAAACTAAGCAGTTTTGACAGCCCTGCTTAGGATCTACTTGTACGAGCGTTGTGTATTGTTCCACCATACGTAACATTTATATTGCTATGGACCTGATAACTTTATTCATGCGTTGGTCAATTGAAACTCTGAAATTATTGGAACAGTTAATACTTTACAAATTCACTATTTACGGCACTCGCACGATCTAAAAAAAAAGAAAAGGAAAATTGATCATTTCAGAATTTGCAAATGTTTACTTAGTACTTTAAATTCAACGAGAGAACACGGAACCACATTCGCTGTGTATTTACCATCTTTAGCGGGCGAATGCGAGTCAGTGCGCGTTAAAATACACGGAGTGGCCTGTACTGTATTAAAGTACAAGCTAATCATATTAGCATTTTAACTTGTAACTTAAATATGATGGTGTTGCATAACAATTGTACAAGTTTAATTTTACACGTCTATTATAACAAGGGAATGACCAATGAAATAAGTAAATAATATAAGTAGGCATTGCAATAAAAAAGCCATAAACTCACATTAGTATAAAATTGTATACTTTTTATTGGATAAAAGAAGACTGAAATTAGAAAGTACAAGTCATTTCTATGTTAGGCCTAGTGATTGGGATATTTTGAAATGCTGTTACAAGATTTGTATTCCTCAGATGAACTGCTCAAAAATGAAGGGTTTTTTTTTCTTATTCGTATTTATCTAGAAAAAATCGGCTCTCAAGACCTTTTTCGTTTTGTTAACAGCCACCCAAATCTCCCAACTCAAGTAAACTCTTTAAAACAAACGTTTTTGGTTCTCTTTGCTTATCGCAGTTTTCCTACTTCGTGGGCGGCATGATGTAAACATCAAAAGAGAGAATAGCTCTTGAAATACACAAATCCCCACGCTCCTTACTGTCAACAACTAGCGTAACATCAAAATTTGACCACATTTTCACAATATTTAACTAGCTGACTTGTGTTTTTTCTAGTTATCTAAGATTACACGTTTTACATTATTAGTATTACTGCAGCAGAAATTACAGGTAATTGGGATTTGTCGACTCGTATTTTGTAATTTTTTTCCTGAGATTTTAAATAAGTTCATGTNCAGAAATTACAGGTAATTGGGATTTGTCGACTCGTATTTTGTAATTTTTTTCCTGAGATTTTAAATAAGTTCATGTTACAGGCCCCAGGTAGGGGCAGCAACATTTTTTAAAGGTTGATTACAAAATTGCGTAACTAACAGTCAACAGTAAGCATATACATACCTTTGCGTAGCGTGTGTCGGTCTCTCATCGTCCGGAGGCGCACAGCTTTCGGGTCTCCTCGACCTCTTCGTGAGTAGCCTGCTCCAGAACGACGCTGCTTGTCGCAAGCTACTGGACTCTGCTGTTGTTGCTCTTCCTGCGCGTCGAACAGCGCCGACCTATTTCCGGCGGGCTTCCTACTCTCCCTACTCTCCTACCAGCCCCCCCTCCACACTCTACCGGGGTTTATCTCGGGCTCGCTACCGCAAGCCGGACGTGCGTCGACACCACTGCAGAGTTTCCTTCCGCCTTCGCAATTCAGATAGGCCCTGATTCACATNCGCAAGCCGGACGTGCGTCGACACCACTGCAGAGTTTCCTTCCGCCTTCGCAATTCAGATAGGCCCTGATTCACAATTGCATGCAACCAACATTTGTGGTGATTCCCTAGTAAACAATATTGAAAGCCTCAAGGTCACATCCCGCAATAAGGAAGCATTGCGACGGCAGTGGAAAAAAGCACAAANCGCAAGCCGGACGTGCGTCGACACCACTGCAGAGTTTCCTTCCGCCTTCGCAATTCAGATAGGCCCTGATTCACATTTGCATGCAACCAACATTTGTGGTGATTCCCTTGTAAACAATATTGAAAGCCTCAAGGTCACATCCCGCAATAAGGAAGCATTGCGACGGCAGTGGAAAAAAGCACAAACAAGCAGTTTAAGCAGTGACTATACGGTTTTGGTACAACAATCTGTTCAAAACGGTCACAGCATTGCCACCATATTAAAAAAAAATGTTTTACAGAAGGCTAAATATCGTAAACTGAGGGGTTCTTACAGCGATTTTGGCTTAATACGACACTTTAAAACAACCAAATTTACGTTTCAATAAAGAAAAAATGAATGGGCAACAAAATATCGTCTTTCATTTCTGTCCTGAAAAAAAATATGTAAGAATAGACAGAACTGCCTACACTAAGACCCACGTGAAAACTAGGCAGGCCTCTAAACGCCGTTGGAGTGGAGTGAAGGCGTTTGGTATCCTATTATCATCGAGGTCTTGAGACACGATGAAGGTGAAACGAAGTGAGTATGGAGCAGCGCCGGAAAGCAAGAGCGAGGGGAACGGGAGATCACAGAGAAAGAATGTTGACAGGCAGCTTTGTGTGGCACGATTCCCCCGTGAAAAAATTTGGGAGCGATCGAGTCCGTAGTCGAACCCGGTTCGCCTTGCCAGGAGGCGAGAGCCCTAGCCACCGCGGCACCGCGGCCTTTATGGAAGTTGTTTATCAGGGGAAAATTATTTTCTTGATGTTTAACATATTACCATACATTTTTCATTCTGGTATGAAATATTACTCTGAAAATCTAATGGTAATTCGTGAAAATGACTTTTAAAGCAAATAAAACTAATTATAAAAAATTCAAATTAAAAACTTTTTTTCGGACATATATTAAAATTGAACAAAATTAATACTTTAGGCTAGAACTCAGAATATTATTGCATCTGTAATTATAATTTCATGCAGAACATTTCTTGAAAATTTGTTACGCGATTCGCTTGTCTTTTAATAGTATTGGATTTTAACTTTTGAGATCAGTTTAAAGGCCAAATAGCTAAAAAATTAAAACCTTACTGCTGTGGACAAAGAATGGGGTTTTAAAAAAAGACTTCAATAAACGTTTCTGCTGAAACCAAACTTTATGTTAAAACAGCTTTTTAAATTTGTGCGAATGACGATTTTAATTAAGAATTCACATATTTATGGTTAAAAATATAAGGAATGTTTAATTTCAAACGATTTGGTATTTTTATTAAGTCATCATCCATATTGTATCACGAAATCATAAAACACCATCAAAATCTAGAACAAAAATTTAAAAATTGTGCTCTTAAGCAGTTCTAAATATTTTCTGCTGGAATATTTATCAAGCCAGGGGCGGGATTCCCATTTACATTTCCGCCTACCGGAAACCTTATTTTTGGTCATTACAAATTTGAAGTAGTGCTTTGCGATATTCTGATATATTCCATTCACAGTTACTTCCAACTTTCCTGACGCAATACTAACGTTATTCTTTCAGGTTTTTTCTCTGCCTCATGCAAACAAAGCTTAACCAAGTCTAGAAAAATTACACCCAATGGACAAGGCAACGTATTCGCGCGCACTTAGTTTAATAACATGCTTCATAATTACTATTTCTTACTAGGAATTACCAACACACCAATTTTTTTTCGCGTTCTTTTATTCGTACTGATATTAAATTTGCTAATTATTGCACTTCTAGTAGCGTATTTATGCCGGTTTTGGCACAGGCATTAGGCATGTCGGATCCGAATCCATCTGCCATATTGGTAGGCTTCACATCCAGGGCGGCCATGTTGGTCGGTGCAGTATGCCATCTTGGTAGGTGTCACAGCCAGGGCAATTTATTTATAAAAAAATTATAAAAATTAACACCCACCANCCTTCCTCTCACAAACAAAAACGTCTCCCACAACACCACCCCTTCTACCAACACTTCGCCCTCAAAACTGTAAAAATCGAGGATCATGTAATGTCATAACCCTGCTCACCTGCCACCCAGTCATACAAATTGAAAAAGAATCTCTCCACTCACACCCATTTAAATTTCGCACGCGAATCATCCAAATCGATCCTAGCACATTTCCTCATACCAAATTTTCTTTTTCTGTGTATTATGCATACCACATATATTTTCATTATCTTATAATCATTGTATTATTGGTTTAGGCCATACCTTCAATCATGATAACTTCAAGAACTATTCCGAATAAAATATTTTGTTTATAAAAATTTATGGTAAATTTATGGTTGTTGGCGTTTTAAGTAAATTTAATGGTAAACGACGTATTATAGAGCTCGTATTTTTTTTTCAGTTGGATCTTTATCTTTAAACATATTAGGTCCAAATTTTTGCAAGTCACGTTATAAGCAAGCGAATATTTATAGGCATATTTAATTATAATTTGCAATTTTTTAGGGCTAGGATCGTGAAATCTAGTTAGCAAGTATCACTTCTAGCTCCAGGAATGTATGCATAAATAATCCCTGCGGCCAATTATCAACATAGTGATTTGCTTAAATTAAAATTATATTTCCACCATAGTGCCTTTTTTTATTAAAATCAGTTTATAGCAGGGAAGAAAAGATTTAAAGTTAAAATATTAATATTTTTATTTCTTCAAAATTATTAAAATTTATTACTACATAATTATTTATGTTCGTCTGTGTAAAGTCTGCATACTTATACACATCACCTACAGTTATAATTCGTTAAATACGAGACAAACTATTCGGGCGTTCATAAACTTCGTGTCATCGTGCAGTAAACTTGAAGTCAAAGTCCTTGCAGCAGAAGCGACACCGATATGCCACTGAAAGTTCCGTAGATGATACACTAGCGGTCCCAAGTGGTTCGGCAGTCGCCATGTCCGAAGGAGAAGGAACCATGGATGGAGATGTCTTCGTGGAAAGAGATGCTGCTCCTAGTGATGAGGTGTCAGGTTCGTGGTTCATACGGGTCGCAGCCGATTTTGGTAGAGGAGCCATATGATCGAAACCTCCGTCCANGAGGTGTCAGGTTCGTGGTTCATACGGGTCGCAGCCGATTTTGGTAGAGGAGCCATATGATCGAAACCTCCGTCCATCACTACGCCGACGGAGGCCGCAAGAACTCTGTGTCGCAGATCCGACACCGAGGCATCGACGAGGCCTACAGTTAAACTTTGCATGACCTTACATGTTTGCAATAAGTGTCGTTGTGATAGAAAAACGACGCACACAGTAAGCACATATATTTAATGTAGTTGGTATTGTTCACACATCCACTACGTTCATGGGGCCGTGCAATGTGTTGATGCGAAAATACCTTTTTGCAGTAGCTGCAGGGATAAGTTTTCTCTGGTGGTGGCGCTAGAGGCGACGTTCCGAACTCTGACGGAGACAGGTCAGCCGAAGAACTGGATGGTACAGCTGAAGAAACAGATGTTGCAGTAAGAAATTTTGCTGTCAGTTGGCACGAAGTTGAAGTCGACGCCGACGAAAACTGCGAAAACGTCTAAACGTAAAAGTCGATGGAACTGTCGACGTCTGCTGGAAGATTCCTATCGTGGTGCTGCTACTGCACATGTCCCATCTGAATAACTCGACTGTGCGTCTGCTGGACCCACGACCGACGTCTTCATAATATTTATGCCATGTACCGTCACCAACTGCGATGATCTGCCACTCACCAAGACCTCTATCAAACTAAGCTCCATAAAATGAACCCAGCTACCGATATATCTATCCATGACGTCATGGAAATATTGTGGTACATAGTGGGAGGCGAAGGCAGACTCACTGTTGCACCTGGTGATGAGTTGACGAGTGCAGCATTTGCCCTTGTCGTAGGCGTTGACAATGTGGAGAGGTACAGATACGGAACGATGTTACTGTTGTCAACCGCACCGACGATGGGGGTTGCAGCAAAACCCAGGTATAAATTTCTTCCCAGCACTGTGGGCACCTTAAATGTATATCTGTCGTCGATCTGTAGGCTTTTCACGTGCCTAGGGCCCTTTGTGTATATACACTTCGTAAAACCCAATGTAAATTTTGATACCGCGAATAGTGGATAATTTTTAATGCACGTAATCGACATNATATACACTTCGTAAAACCCAATGTAAATTTTGATACCGCGAATAGTGGATAATTTTTAATGCACGTAATCGACATCGATGATGGACGTTCCAATATATATTCTGTGTTTTGTGTGGATGGATCCCACTTGTTCTCTGCCGCAGAAGATCCACTAACTAGAGTGTCCAGCTAGAGCCCTTCAATATCGTTTCTTCCTCCTTGCGGCATACTTTCTTTAATATTTTTTCAACACCGGCTTCGATGTCGTCCACATTACACTCATGTAAGTTCGAGGCTTTGATTACTTTTTTTTTGTATACATCTGGTTTACTATAGCTATATTCCTACCATTTATTATATTACACGTCTCAGTATTTCCTCACCTCACCTGTAAGTTTGTTTGATAAATATTGTTCCATACAGGTCAGAAATTAACAAACATCTTTTATCGAAGTTACCGGATTTGGAGCAACATACGTCTCAGTGAGAACAGCCGAAGCATCTGGGTCTGCTAATGTATCATCTGCGGAACTTTCAATGGCACGTCGGTGTCGCTTATGCTGCAAGGACTTTGCCTTCAAGCTTAGTGCATGGTGGCACGAAGTTCGTGAGTGCTTGGATAGATAGTTTAATATTTAACTAATTAGAACTGAAGGTGATGTGTATAAGCAACGTACTTTACGCAGACGAACATGAATAATTTTATAGTACTAAATTTTTATATATATGAAAAAAATTTAATATTTTAACTTCAACTCTTTTCTTTCCATTTATAAAATATTTTTACTAAAAAAAAAAAGCACTATTGTGCATACAATTATTTAAAATTTTGCTAATCACTGTGTCTATAAATGGCCGTAGGGTTTATAATTGCATTCGTTCCTGGAGTCGGAAATGATGCTTGCAAACGGAATTTCATGAGCCTGACCCTAAGAAATCACAAATAACAATCGTACACTGGAGAGCCAAAAAAACTGGCATAGGCAAGCGTGTGCAAATAACAGAGGTATGGAACCAATCAGAGTAACACTATGCGGTCGGCAGCGCTTATATAAGGCAACAAGCGTCTGGCAAAGTTGCTAGATCGGTTACTGCTGCNGCAACAAGCGTCTGGCAAAGTTGCTAGATCGGTTACTGCTGCTACAATGGCAGATGATCAATATTTAAGTGAGTTTGAACGTGGTGTTATAGTCGGCGCACGAGAGATGACACATAGCATCTCCGAGGTAGCGATAAAATTAGGATTTTCGGGTATACCAATTTCACGAGTGTACCGTGAATATCGGGAATCCGGTAAAACATCAAATCTTCGACATCGCTGCGGCCGGATAAANCACGAGTGTACCGTGAATATCGGGAATCCGGTAAAACATCAAATCTTCGACATCGCTGCGGCCGGATAAAGCTCGCGAATGAAAGGGACAAACGACAACTGACGAGAATCATTAAACGTGACAGACGTGCAACCCTTTCTCAAATTGGTGCAGATAACCACATTTACGTTTCAATAAAGAAAAAATGAATGGGCAACAAAATATCGTCTTTCATTTCTGTCCTGAAAAAAATATGTAAGAATAGACAGAACTGCCTACACAGAGACCCACGTGAAAACTAGGCAGGCCTCTTAACGCCGTTCGAGTGGAGTGAAGGCGTTTGGTATCCTCTTAACATCGAGGTCTTGAGACCCGATGAAGGTGAAACGAAGTGAGTATGGAGCAGCGCCGAAAAACAAGAGCGAGGGGAACGGGAGATCACAGAGAAAATCCGTCGACAGGCGGCTTCGTGTGGCACGATTCCTCCGTGCAAAAATTTGGGAGCGATCGAGTCCGTAGGCGAGCCCGGTTACTCTTGCCGGGAGGCGAGAGCGCTAACCACCGCGGCACCGCGGCCTCTATGGAAGTTGTTTATCAGGGGAAAATTATTTTCTATATTGTTAATATATTACCATACATTTTTCATTCTGGTATGAAATATTACTCTGAAAATCTGATGGCAACAGGTGAAAATGACTTTTAAAGCNACATTTTTCATTCTGGTATGAAATATTACTCTGAAAATCTGATGGCAACAGGTGAAAATGACTTTTAAAGCAAATAAAACTAATTATAAAAAAAAATCAAATTAAAAACTTTTTTTCGGGCATATATCAAAATTGAACAAAATTAATACTTTAGGCTAGAACTCAGAATATTATTCCATCGGTAATTACCATTTCATGCAGAGTATTTCTTGTAAATTTGTTACGCGATTCGCTTGTTTTTTAATAGTATTGGATTTTAACTTTTGAGATCACTTTAAAGGCCAAATAGCTAAAAGTTAAAACCTTACTACTGTGGACAAAGGATGGGGTTTTAAAAAAGACTTCAATAAACTTTTAGCTGAAACCAAACTTTATGTTAAAACAGCTTTTTTAAATTTGTGCGAATTACGATTTTAATTAAGAATTCACATATTTATGGTTAAAAATATTAGGAAAGTTTAATTTCAAACGATTTGGTATTTTGATTAAGTCATCATCCATATCACGTCACGAAATCATAAAATACCATCAAAATCTAGAACAAAAATTTAAAAATTGTACTCTTAAGCAACTCTAAATATTTTCTGCTGGAATCTTTACCAAGCCAGAGGCGGGATTCTCATTTACATTTCCGCCTACCAAAAATATTATTTTTGGTCATTACTGATTTGAAGTAGTGCTTTACGATATTCTGATATAGTCCATTCACAGTTACTTCCAACTCTTCTGAAGCAATGCTAACGTTATACTTTCAGGTTTTTTCTTCGCCTCATGCAAACAAAGCTTAACCAAGTCTAGAAAATTACACCCAGTGGACAAAGCAACGTATTCGCGCGCACTTAGTTTAATAACATGTTTCATAATCACTATTTCTTACTAGGAATTACCGACACACCTATTTTTTTTCGCGTTCTTTTATTCGTACTGATTTTAAATTTGCTAATTCGTGCACTTCTAGTAGTGTATTTATGCCGGTTTCGGCACAGACATTAGGCATTTCGGATCCGAATCCATCTGCCATATTCGTAGACTTCACAGCCAGGGCAGCAAAGTTGGTCAGTGTAGTCCGCCATATTGGTTGGCATCACAGCCAGGGCGGCCATGTTGGTCGGTGCAGTTTGCCATCTTGGTTGGTAGCTGTCACAGCCAGGGCAATTTATTATTAAAAAAATTATAAATATTAACACCTACCACCACCCATCCCCACATAAACCACCCCTCTCCCTCCAACATCTCCCCTCTCCAAAACCCTTTACCGCACCCCAACACCCTCCACACCCCCTCCCTCCTTCC
>NQII01004117.1:212799-244068 GCA_002778355.1 Clitarchus hookeri
TCAGGAACAGGTACTAGTATAACTGTCTTCATTTGTAGGCATTACCTAATAACTGGATTTAAAAAATCAGTAACATAACTATAAAGTTGTAACATGTTGGTATTCATATACCGCCCGAGAGAACAATTGATAAAGACAGTTTTGAAATAAATGAGCTTTAACTCACGTTTAAATACATAAGCTTCCAAGGTATAACACACCTAGAAATGTAATACAACCATAAATATAATAAGATCGGAATTAACTTTACAATTAAATTTTATATAATCATAATCTGCATAAACTATTAGGGCCCTCTTAAATATTTAAAGTAAAAATGTTATATAAGATGTTTCGGCAAACTGTGAAGGCATATTGTTAATACATTTCCTTGCAAGTTTCAGAACAACGGTACCGCACGTTAATTAACAGCAGCAACCAGCAGTGACGTCACACCCTCTTATCCAAAGTCCCTCCGGAGGACGGCGCAAGCAATGTCCACGATAGCAGTGGCTGCAGGACACCTGTTCTGACGTCACACGCAGAAACGTCGTCGAGTCGCGCATGTTCATTCCACAGCTTCAGCACTTCCACATTACCCAGCAGCTCGCGAGTCGTACGTAAAAATATTTACAGGTAACCAGTGGTTTCCATATTTTACATACACCACTCACAGTGCACCCTGCGGGTAACAGTAACACTTACATAACAAACTTTACTTTAAAAAGCTTATGATTGCATAACAAAAAAAAATTAGCGATTGATAATAGGAAGCCTCAAAAATCGAAGGTGTGTAAATTATAATTTATAAAAAAAAATTTAATCAGTTTTACGATTGAAAAGAATTTCTAAAAAAAAATTGATATCTGTGAATAAATGAATACATTGTAAGAGTTTCCATTATAAAATAGAAAAATCTCATTTGTAAAACTTTATTGAATTTTGGTAATTTAAATAATTTATTCTGTAGGGAAAAAGTATTGACTTTCATATCACGGTTATTAAATTTTTAATATTTATAGTAAACGTACCATTCGTAAAATTTACTACATTAATTAGTTATTATTATCTGTTATAGACACATGATTATTGTATAATAAGTAACATTTATTATTTCGACATTTTGTTTGGTTGTATTTAAATACTTGTGTATATGTTACTTTAAGTACCCTTTCCGTTTCCTTCTTAAGTATTAAAACGTAGTAGAAAAACAGCTGCAACATTTTTTTTCTTTTTTAATTTTATGAATGTTCCAATTATTAATTAAATAATATTCTACGTTTTGATACCATCCCATCAGTAGCCTACTACCGTGACGTCACGTACCATTTTAGAATGTAACATTCTCCTGTAACATCACTATTTTTGTCAGTGTTCTAACATATATTTATTTTCAGCAATTGTATTTTCCGTACAAACAAAACACAATAATTGTTGTAACGGGGAGAGCAGTTAATTTTAACAATTCAAATTCTTTTAATTTTAAATTATTCTTTTCTTCTAAAATGACCATTATTTTACGTTATTGTATAGCTATTTCATTCTTTACAAGGATTGATGTATCAAAATATCCATACCACATAGTGCTTAGGGACTCGCAACCTCAAGAAAGGCTGACGCGTTCTGTCCCTCCCGGAGTGGTCTGCCGCGCTTTCGCGTGGAAGACACTTTGCACACCTCAGCGAAAATGCAAGTTCAAGGCCCGCAAGGCCACTGCAAACACACAGCACAGCGTTTGTTCAGCTCAAATTGCCCGATGACTGCACGAAAGTAATTGGCAGTTCCTTATACCTAGCTTCCCCGTCTACTGCAATTCCTTTCAAAAAATTTTCCAACCGTAGCGAAGAGGACTTCACCCCGATCCATATTCCTAATGCCAGACGATGAACCACGCAAATTAAAAATTATCTGCCACTACCCTCACGGATTCTAGGGCGAGATGAGGACATCTCGCTAGTGAACATTGGGGGAGATGTTATGAAGTGATCAGGCCTTAGCTGGACGGCCTGCCTGATCACACCTTCAAACCTTAAACCAGGGCACTAGCGTGATTGCAACAACACCTTGCGAAAGACAGTTACAGAAAACCCCTCCACCGGCCAGTAAACGGAGCCGAAAATATCAAACAACGCGACCGATATAGACCAGCGTAACACCAGGAGCGGCGTCTTTTGTCGTCGGGCCACTGGAACGAGAAGACCACTGAAGATGGGTGTGACCGCCTCCTAGAATCAGCCTCCGGCAACATGAACAAGGTGGGGACTTTCCAATTAGATTGTAATAGTGATGGCGTGAGGTAATAATAATGAATACAATTAATTAGCATCTTGGTGTTCCATTTAATCTCCCCTGATCAATAGTCACGTAAATAGTTTGTGTATAATCCTTATATTTAATAAACTCTATCTTATAATGCTGTGCTCTACCTAATCATGACTCATTATTTAGCTACGCCAATAACTCCTTTAAGGTATGAATTGTCTTAAAAGTAAATTCATAACAACCCGCTTCGGTGAGAGCTTTCTGCAGGGACTCACTCTTTTTCCAAACTTTGGATCCAGGCAGTACGAACGTCTCCTGTAAAAGTCATTTTGCAAATTAGTTTGATGCACCCAAACTACTTTCACTCTCTTTACCACTGTAGTAAGACCAAACAATTTTTCTAAAAATCCAAAACTCCTAATTTGATTACCCCTTCCAACTGACCGCACTGACGAAGCAGAGTGGCGCGGTTTTCTATTTACATATGACGGTTTCAGCCGACACATGCATATAGTACTTTGTCTCTGTTTCCTCAGGTAGATGTTCTTTTTTTCAAAGAATAGAGACCCCTCCGTTAGTGTAACATGAAAGGGTACCATCAAACTTACTTTGGGTTTGCACAGAAAAAGAAATAGTTACAAAACTGTGATATATTTTCCCTTTTTGAAGTACAAACAGCCAATTCCCAATATGGGATTAAAAATCTATTAAAACTTTTTAAATAAAATCACATGACTTTGAACTCTCTACAATGACATTATATTAAATTTATTTTATACAAAATATTTAAAAATAGAAATTAAATAATTTTGTATTATCATGCAAAGAAATCCCCCCCCCTTTTTTTCTCTAACACGCCCCACTTATTCTCCATCCAATTTAAAACAGAAGAACCAAAATTCCTTCCCTAATAAAGTCCCTGGCCTGTCTCAGCAAGGGAGAATACAAGCATATTATACGATTATGTCGTCGTCTTCTCGAACATTTCCCGTCATTTACGGAGCGGAAACGCCCCAAGAGTCTGCGTGGCGCGTAGAAGCTTCGTTTCAGTATTCCGTCCACTGTCTTGTAGCAGCGAGGAAACGACGGCACATATTAAGAATATCATGATACGGAATAAAGTTCTGTGCACCCACTTTTCATCTGGCTGCGTAGTTCGGCGAGTGTTATCACCTACAATACCTGCACAGGAAGCATCGAACACATCATCCTGAGCATCGTCCAACCATTCACATTGCCAAGACGAGACGAGCTATGCGGACCGGCGCCCACCAGCATACCATTTGTGCTTCCGAACGCGCTTGCAAGGTTTTTAATCGAATCTCCTGGCCAGCATGACCAACAAATATCCCATGTTTAGTGTAAAATGGGCTGAATTCCGGAGTGAATGGGGCGTGAGTCACTGTGCAAAACATACATTTCTTCTTGTGACACGTTGGTAGCCCACGGAGCTCGCCCTCGAGATAGTTTTTTGTACTTTTATGATATTGTGTCACTTTCGCAACGCTTGTATCTCACTGTACTGGGGCAGCTTTCCTGTGCACGAAAAAGAGAAATTCTTTTTCCTCAAATTGTAATTTCATTTTTTAAAAGCATTCTCCTTCCTGGAAGCACGGGAGGAAAAGAGAGCTGAGGGCAACGCTTCCTATCGACGTCAAGACGGAAAACACTGAACTAGCGTGAAACTTGTTTTAGATGATGGCGTTATAATTTGACGGGTAAGCAGTCTGCGACAGAGGTAGACACATCACGCCTGATGCTGTTTGGAGGAGGGAAGGAGGTAAGTTGGGGGTGGTAGCTGCCCCTCCCCTATGATTTAAACTAATTAATATTGAAAATTTTAATTGGGTTTTTTACAATAACACACAATTGCGGTAAACTCTGATGCATTTTATTATATTGCTAAGTAATCTTCCTCTTAGTATTTTCCACAATTAATGGGTGCATCGAAACTACTAGTTTTCGTGTAACCTTCCTCTCTTCTCTTCAGTTGGAGTATACAGTACCCCCCTCCCCTTCACCGACCATCTTCTCACACATTTTTAGTATACTTTTTTTGCCTATGCAACTGCATTTTATTATGTAAATCTGTACTATCAGTTGACCCATTTTTAAATAGAGCACCAAAGGTATTTCGTTGTGCGGTAACGTAACAATGTTCGCATTCGGGAGGTTATATGCTCGTTCCTCAGCTGCAGTAGAGGTGGTTTATGCCGAGTGGTACACAAGTTCCATCCCAGGCAACTATTATCTAAACCCCCCATTGTTTCTTATCCATCAGATCAAAATCCTTATAAGCTTAGGCGCACAAAACAAATTTTGGGCCGCAGCTTCCAGAAAACGTCGTTTGTGGCAGCGTTTAAAAGCAACAAAATAATTCTTGACGTTTTTACTCCGTTTCGAATGTTGTATTTGTGAATGACCTTTAGCGAAATTTTTTTAAAAGAGAAAATATTGCAAACACCTTTTGTTTAAAAATTTTTTATGCTTATTTATAACAATCTGATCCATAGTTCCTGTAGCAGATAAGCAGCAAGGAAAATGCTTCACTGGTAACATAATACCTTGGTGCAAAATTAATTAACTTATTTATAAATAATATATATTTTTTAAGTGTTCTAAGTATGCGTGAATGGTAAGTTGGCTTAAAATTGCCGTAAATTTATGTCGTCATTATAGTCAGTTTTTTTCAATCGTTGCCTACTATTAAAACTATTAAATAATTTTGTACCCCTTTCGGACAGATTAAAAAAAAAACGATTGTTTACATTTTCCTATGTCCTTGTTAATGTACGTAGGAATAATAAAATGTTAGGAAATTTTATTACGGAACTGTTTAAGTTAACTGTTATAATTTTCTTCTGTTCTATATTCCGGATNGTTTTTTTCAATCGTTGCCTACTATTAAAACTATTAAATAATTTTGTACCCCTTTCGGACAGATTAAAAAAAAAAACGATTGTTTACATTTTCCTATGTCCTTGTTAATGTACGTAGGAATGATAAAATGTTAGGAAATTTTATTACGGAACTGTTTAAGTTAACTGTTATAATTTTCTTCTGTTCTATATTCCGGATNATAAAATGTTAGGAAATTTTATTACGGAACTGTTTAAGTTAACTGTTATAATTTTCTTCTGTTCTATATTCCGGATCACACAATGTACGTTCTATTTGAATTCCTCCATTTGACAATCTTTATTCCTGGTATACTTTGACGGTGAGGAAGAATCTTTACCCTGTAACATATTCACGAAATGTTTCAAATTTTAGGGGAAGTATTGAAATAAAGACAATTGAAGTTAAAACATCATTACAATTTTTAAAAAAATTTTAAGTCTGAAATTTATAAAGCACATTTGATTACGTAAGCATTATAACATCAAAGTATGTATGGATATTTTGAAGGTTATCAGTTTACATTCAGTCGTAAATGGATCGATTTGCTAGTAGCGAATGGTAGATGACAGAAATAAAAGGCTTGCAACTAGGGCTTATTTAAAATGAAATAATCATTGATTGATATAATGCTAGTAACGTCTTCTGAAGGAGTAAAATCTATTATGCTGTGGTTATTAGATGTGTGTGGTTTGTTTCTTGAAATCCGTTGTCATTATTCTTTCCAAAATTTGTGTCGCTGCTAATTAATGAAGCAGACCATTCATCTGTCACATGAATAAGACGTGATGTGTATTATTCTTGACTATGTCTGTGCTATTTTCACAGAAACAAAATATGATAAAGCTGACCCTGATAAAGTTGACTCCGGATAAAACCTGACCCTGAACATAACGACCCGGATTTCTCTGGTCATAAATTATTACATCATAAGGAAAGTTCTTCCCGACACAAACATTTCAAAGATAGCCAGCCATCAATGAAACAAATATTTATGCAGCTGGGATGTTTGTGTAGGTTGAAGTCAAGTAATAATTATTGTGAACGTTTATTCGACAGATAAACCTGCAGACGGGAGGACATTTTAAATTAATTGTTTGCTCAGAAATCTTTCTTCGGATCTTCCTTCTGCTATCAATCGGTATATATATGGTGTACAGAAATAACTGGACCAAACTTTTTAAATGATGGATTATGATGATTGTTAAAAGAATCGTGCAGGATTGATGTTTCGTGNAAATAACTGGACCAAACTTTTTAAATGATGGATTATGATGATTGTTAAAAGAATCGTGCAGGATTGATGTTTCGTGGTTTGCTCACTGCAATATTTCCTTGGGACGATCGTGCTTCCAGCTAAGATGACATCTTTCCACAATGTTATGTCCATAATTAAGCATTGAGGTCATATATCACAGTCTAAAACCTGTATCCTAACCACTGAATCAACCAGTCNTAAAACCTGTATCCTAACCACTGAATCAACCAGTCACTCTATAGTGCAACTAATATCAAAACTAAAAATTTTCCGTTCCTACGCCGAACATGTTAAAATTTATATGAATGCGATAAAGTGAGTATGTTATCCTGCATGGTGTTTTTCTGGCAGTATACTGAAATTGAGTGGATTGCTACGTGTTCTTCTAAACCCCGTGGAGTGGGTAAAAANTGGTGTTTTTCTGGCAGTATACTGAAATTGAGTGGATTGCTACGTGTTCTTCTAAACCCCGTGGAGTGGGTAAAAATTCAACGCTTGCATGAATTAAAACCTATTATATTGTCTTCTGCCTCAGAAAATTCGTATTCCTTATTCCATAAATGACATCTTAAGAAACACTATAAAGGATTTACTTTAAATTTATGGCTAGCTTATAATACCATGTGCTCTGCATGGCTCACCGCTCTTTTTTTAAATATCTGTGTGCTAAGCTATTCATTTTTTTGCTTTATGCAGGAGCGACTAAGATATAAACGCACACTAGTGTCACTAAAACACTCGTTCCACTCTACGCAGATCTTCCGTAATAAATAATCACTTGACATCTCTGAAGTAACAAACATACCTGTAAATCTACAGCGTTGTCTACCCCGCACGCCGTATCAGCATACGGTACATGCATCTCTCAAACGAGAAGGGAAATAGATTAGAGTGAGTGAACGAAGATTCTACCGTCAGCTCAACAGTTGTCACACCATAATGTGTTTGTATGACATTTTTTAGTGCCTTTATTATTGTTAAAACACGGTTTTGAAAAAATTGCACATTCATGTTTTGCAAATCCGCAACACCGCGAGTTCGCGAAACTCGCTATTTGCATCACGGTTGTTTAAAACTTAATTTCATTTGATCCCATTTATTTATTTTTCAGGAAAAATTACAAGTTTTGATGTTACTTGCTGTGCTTTTCACTTTGGGAACTCTGATATGTAAGACGTAAACTATTAGNTACAAGTTTTGATGTTACTTGCTGTGCTTTTCACTTTGGGAACTCTGATATGTAAGACGTAAACTATTAGTGACGGATAAAAAGTGCAACGGTTGTAAAGATTATTTTACGCAACATATAATTCTAAAATTACATAACTGACTTAATTTCCAGACAAGCAAACTGTAATAATAAAAGTGTTATTTCTGGAACCGTTATTTGTTAATAACATACTTATAACTAGCTTGGCATATGTACTAAAGATTTTCTATTAAATTTCTTGCTTAAATCGTTCCCAAGAGATTTGTAGTCATTTGGCCTACGTGTCTGCCATTAAGGGTTAATTTGTACTACAAATGTTTTTTTTTAATGAGAACTTTAGAACCCTCCACATTGATGTATACTTCAATTTAACGATTTTATTTATAAAGGGCAATGTGATATGAAAAAAATCCTCTTAAGATTTTGAGACGGTGGTCTTACCACCGAGAATCCTACACATCAGGAAAAGCTGCATATAGGCTGTTCACGGGAACAATTGTGCACTTTTGAAAGCCCTGCTTAGGATCTACTTGTATGCACACTGTGTATTCATCTTCCGTGTGTAAAACTAGCATTGCCATGGGCCTGATCGCTTTATTCATGCGTCGGCAAAGTGAAAATGTAAAATAATTATTTAAAAATATTTTACAAATTTGCTGATTCTTAAAGTTACATGTAGGGAGGGACATCCGCATATCGCGAAAAGATTTCCACGTATGTTGGGTTCCAATACCCTACGGGCATATCAGCAGTTTTATTTTGCTTATTGGTTGCGTATCTTCGTGAGAACACATTTTCTTACTTGGCTGGCCAATCAGAATCATGGTACTCCTGTAGTGTGCATCTGTGATTCGCTAGTAGACGCCTAATATGCGCAACACACAGTTCATCCGATCAGGAAAGTGGATCTGAACTGAAGTGTTACAAAACACAACTGGTAATGAAATATTTTCGCGAAAATCGGGCGAACAAAAGAAACCGTTTAGTATTCCCAAATATTCAACAAAAACTTTGAATTAAACGTTAAGACAGGGAACTACTTTCCCTCTGTCGTTACCGTCCTTACTGGGTGCTTGACTGTTGGAGTGCCAGTTAATATGCAGGTAGGGGCGATAATATTCTTCAAAAGAGGCGAGGTCATTTGAGGCTGGCATGGGGTGGGTCACCCTAGGGTAGGTCACACTATCTGCAAAGTAACGTCCGTACTGGTCAGTCTGACAAGTGCAATAGGCGAGATGACGTGTGGACCAACACACAACGAAACGAAGACAGGGATGCACAAAATGTAGAGAGCTTTAATAAGATATGTCACAGTACCAGTTAAAGCACGGAGGCCAGTAATGGCAGAACCTCTTGATTCCGAAAGACTGTGGGCCAATCGGACATCCACTCGGAAACTACGCACAATGCCGGCTGATGCCCGCAGCTGGCCTCCGACTGTCATCCGTCTGGCCTCCTCGCCACACGAGCGTTGTTCCCTTGCAATCGCAGAAATATCAAGGATACGCTGTTTTAAGGCCAGTCCGAACATTCTGGAATAAAACATTCATTTACCACTAATGAGCATAATTTCTTAAGCCGAATCCCAAGGCATAATTGAAAGATGCTACCGGATGACACCAGAGGTTCTGTGTTTGAGTCCCACGTAAGAGTAAAGCGTACATGTGACTTACGTTTATGTTTCGGCTTACTTTACTGTGTAATTGACCTTCTAATTATCATATTGTCATGACGTAGCTTGCGACAGTAAAAACATCCGTCGTAGCTGTAGTGAGATCGGACTAGTAAATTCTTCACCTTGTTTATAATGAAACATTACAATTAGTCTCAGTGCACTTAAATAAATATAGCATATTGAAAGTATGATTTGGTTTCGACGGGGCTTTTATAAGTCTATCCACTCTCTTCATTTACAAAGAAAAAACTACTTCTGTCACAGGTGTTTCCGATGCGAGCAGGATTGACACCCTCTTCGTCTACCGTCCCAAGAAGCAGGCACGAAGACATTAAATCAGTGTTGTTTAATTATGTTTACTGTCAACATTTTTACAAATAGAATTCCTTCTCAACAATGCTAAACATTTCTTCTCTTAATTATTAGGTATGTGCAATCAAATCACAAGTAATTTTTTCTTCGGCTAAGCAAAATTGTTATTTAAGCTTTCTTCATTCCATCCATGGAAGGCATCAGATTTCTGAAAATAAAACAAAAAATTAACAAATACATACAAATATCAAGGATACAATACCGAACACAAAGGCATTACCTACTTCACACTCTACCCTCTTTTCAAGAACATTCAAGTACAAAACGAATACAACAAAAAAAAAAACAGGAACATGGTTACTTCAGGGTTTGAACTAGGAACTGTACTTTGTCAATACCGTCAATTTTATTCTCTTGTCAATACAGCAAGGGAAATAAATCTGCTGCTTCTGTCTTTGTACTCGTCTCTCGAGATCAGATACGACGCGTTTTGCATGAAGACGGAACGCGTGTGTAANACAGGAACATGGTTACTTCAGGGTTTGAACTAGGAACTGTACTTTGTCAATACCGTCAATTTTATTCTCTTGTCAATACAGCAAGGGAAATAAAGCTGCTGCTTCTGTCTTTGTACTCGTCTCTCGAGATCAGATACGACGCGTTTTGCATGAAGACGGAACGCGTGTGTAAATATACTTTTCAGTTATTATAAACTCTGCCACGTCCTCCTGAACTACAACATCCTTTTATTACTTGCAGATCAGTTTTGTTCAAGTACTCCTCCTGTGTGTCGGATTAAAGACTAAATTAATTTTATTTCATGTATTTCCTTACAATGCTTAAATTCTGAAATTTGGAAGCACCATAAAGTGTCTGTTTATTGCCTACGTGGGGTGTATGTAAACTTATGACAATCAATGGTATAAAATTGTATCTTTTATCTATACGAAGTTAACTTCACTTTTACGTGATTAAGGCATATATAACTTTGGTTTCTCAAGAATAGAGCATTCTGAAAGGTGATATTGGTTACACCACGACGATATTGTGGTCCAGATGCTGGTTTTGTGAAATCGTAAATTATTTGAAGTAATTATGAGCCAGGGACGGAAAGAGAGATGCGGAAAAATGTAAGATATGCAAATTCCTGATAACAAATTGTAATTATTAATTTTTCAAAATTATTTTAATTAGTTTTCAATATTTTGATGTTATCTAAGGTGACTGCAGCATCGAAAATATGCGAGGAGAAAATGTTACAAAACTAGTGTCAGAGAATAACTAGTAATCAAAATAACATTTAATAACGTTTGTCATATTTACGATCCTATGAAATCTTAATAGAATCAGCGACATTTTAGTAACTTTTAATTCAGTTGGTATTCGTCGTCTGTTTGATAAATAAGTAAAGAACGACAACGGACAGCGACTTTGGTAGCCGCATTTAACGTAAACAAGAATATGTAACTGGCATGGTTGTGGATATTTGTCACTTTAATTTGCATGGCGTGTTATTTCCACCAGTTGAGGTTCACGTAGTCAGTTGCAATTTTTGTTACAAAACTAACATTATTATGTATTTTTACTCCACACGCAGCTGTGGCGTGGTATTTACCTGGTTTCGTAGATGCGTCCAAAGTCACTTTGTCGAACTCGATGCCGGTGTGAAGAATCGCAGCGATTGATACTTGGTATTTGGTGTTGGCTGCAAGACCACTTATTCGCAAGCTGTTCTCTTCGCTCGTGGCGTTCCGGCAATCCACGCCTGCAGTGCTTTGCTTCCGCCAGCACGCACTGTAGGCTGCAATACACTGGTCGATCGGCAGAGAGGTATTCCAAGCCACTCTCACAGAAGATGATGTTTCTTCTTGAACTGCTACGTTTTCGAACAGTTTGTCTCCTGGAAAAAAAAAAGTTCATTTCAACAACTTCACGTTGGTATTGAGGGGAGCCGTGGTTGGTGCAGCGGCCAGATCGCTTGTCTCCAACAAAGGCGAATCGGGTTTATTTTACGACGGAGTCACTTCCCGTATGTGGGAATTGTGACGGACGATGCCGCTCGTCGGCGAGTTTTCTCCGGGGAGATCCCTGTTTCCCCTGCCCTTGCATTCCGGCGATGCCCCATAATCACCTTTCTTCACCCTCGTCGTATCTTAAGACACCGTTGTTAAGAGCAGCCCTAAAATCTCCACTCCACGTTGACATTGATTTACTGTTAAACGGTATTTAAATTATTTAAAGGCTGAATAGAAAAAAAACAGAAGCTTATCTAAAATATTATGATTGGAATTAGTGTACGTTATGTTCATTCGAGTTTCTCGTTCTACCCTCCCTAACTTACTACTAACTTGTGGAAACTTTAGCTACAGTAAATTTAAATGAAAATATTCTAATTTTGTACCTTATTAATCACAACATTTAGTCATACGTAAGCCAATATTTCAAAATTTCTTAAATTTGACATGTGTTGATAAGTTAAATTCTTGCGTGCACTTGCAAACAGAACACCGCCAGTACACAAATTTAAATACAAGTATAAGTACTTTATTTGTTTCTATGGTGCAAGCATGCATTTTGAATTCTTATCATCACTTTACGAACAAAATTAAATGCGTTTTGTTTAATCTATCTCAGCGCTTGCGTCGTCTGCCTTACCCACTCTGACATAACGGCTGAATACGCAAATCTAAGGCATGGGAGCCGTTTGAGAAAAACAAGGGGAGAGATTATATAGAATGTTGGTCTACCTTCAGCAATTATTTTTGTTCCGCATGTTACAGCATCTTTAAACAGAATGAAGGGTTTTTAACTATGGGAAGGGAGGCCATAGGCTTATATATTTTATTAGTTACGATTTATACGTCAGTGCAAATCAAAGGGTAGAAACAAATATTTTCGCTTTTTTTTTTGGAACCGCAATGTAAAAAACTTGACAAAATGGATTATAGAAGTGTGTGGAAGGGGGCGCCGTTGCTCTCCCTAATGCAAAAGAATGCCCTATCATATTAGATTTAAAGAAACAATTTACCTACTTTATGCTGTTCACATAGTTCAAGAGATTAAAATTATTTCAATAACAATAGTTTTAGATTCCAAATTTAATTTTTTTCCAGGAGAGTTGAGGAACCTCCACACGTTTTACGTGATTTTATCAGAACCATGTTAATTTATTCTATAATACATTACATTGATGCTTTGGATGGTTCTTAATGATACGCCTACTTTAGCAATATGCCATAACTTGAAACTGTTTATAACCTCTTATTTTAGAAACTCGGCATGCTGACGTAAAAAACTGACCAACACAAGCCCAAGGGAAGGCGAAGACATGCATACTTAACAAGCAGTGCTTGCTGTTGTCAACTACACCTTTGAAACTTGTGTTTCTCATAAATACAAGGGTGACACGTATTTATTTTAAAGCTCTTAACTAAACATTATTTACGTTGATATTTAGATACTGTATTTAGTGTTTTTGGATTAAGTGGAAATGTTTATTGTTGTTGTTTAAATAAGTCAAACCCAAAACAAGATAAAGTAAATGGTGCCGGCAATAAGTTAATATGGATGATTGGGCTCTAACTACTTAATTATTTCCTGGCGGAGGCCAAATTATGAAACTGTGGCTCTCACAAAATCGATTAGCATCAGTTTTTTTTCTTTGAAAAAATTCACTTTCGCGTTTTTTGATTTTTGTAAAGTCTATAAATCTTCATTTACCAGCAATTTTCAGGGCATTAATATTTTTACAAAAAAACGTTTTGTATAAACTTGGCCCGGGAAAAAATGGACAGGGTCTTCTTTTTTTGAAATCGTTATTTTGAAGTGTGACCGAGTGATATCTAAAATAATTTTGCGTCTAAATATATATCCTTTCACTAGGCCGGTACGGCACTAGGCAGCCACGTTAAGGCCACATTTCACGATAATTTTTAATTTTATTTTCTGGAGGATATTGATATAAAGATCATATAAATGTAAATATTTGTAGTCAAATGATTATCCTTTTTCCAAATATCACACCGAAAAGTAGAACATTTCAGTATATGGGAGTTCAAGTTTCTATGCGCCTAATTCATTTTGCCAAATAAATCACATGCCATGTGATTTACATTATGTACACCACATGTTAATTAAGTATCAAGCATATTTATTAACGTTTATTTGGGTACTGGTATCCTGAATATCTTTTGAAATAGGTATAAATATTTTTGCCAACACAGAGAAAATAATATTAATATTTGTCAGTTTCTCTTGGACGAATAAAAATATGTTGGCAAAAACGTCAATACCTGTTTTAAAAGAGATTCAGGATACCAGTACACGAGTATCCATTGTTAAATATCTTCGATATTTAATTAAGATGTTGTGTATATTATATATACATATATCACAAAACACGAAATTTTAGTTGGCAAAGTTAATTAGGAGCATAGAAACCTGGTCTCCCATATTCCGAAATTTTGGCTTTTCGGTGCTATATTTTGAAAACGTTCATCGATTGACTATAAATATTAACATTTATGTGGTCCATATATAAAGATGTCTCAGGTAATTAAATAGAAAATTGTCATGAAATATGGCCTTAAGACGACCGCCAAGGTCATTGTACGTGGCCTTCGAAGAATTTTCTTTGACTGCTGCATTTTCACGATTAGGCGTTCTGAGCGAGTTACAGTCGCCTATGGAAGGTTTCTTCACGTTTACAGAGCCAGATCGAATACTTTAATTGACTTAGTCCAGGCAATTAAAGTGTCCGAAAGCTCATCCAAGTATCAGGGAAAACATCACGAAGTAGATTATGATTATTCGGCTGGATCACTGCATCCAGATGGTGAATTTGTTTGCAGTACGCAGATGTTAACTCTAAATTATTTCTAATAACTCTACGTTATCCTAGAATTTAAATTGTAATTGATACTCTTACTTTGAAGTGTTGCATCCGTATAAACGGATGTGATGTTTATAAGATATGCCATCGTACAAGAACTCTAAGCTTTCATACTTACCACTTTTACCAGAACCAGCCTAACCTTTACAGAGCTGCCACTGAACTGAAGTATTGTAATATTTCTTACCTTCTGGTAGAGTGTATACTGTTGTTGAGGCGGCGTTCACATTTTCACCCCATCCAAAACTCACGCTGACGTCGAAGGCCGTGCATGAAGTGACGTTCTTCTGCGTGTGATTGGTTCTGCCTACTTCGTGCGTGGTAGTGTAGCTGTAACCGGTATCTCCCACAGTGCTGGAGACGAACACGAGAACCAAGTATTCGCAGTCATCTCGAGAGGAGGGTAGTGTCCATTCTAGATCAAATGACTTGGAGCTGCAGTCGGTGACCGTCAGGTTTCCCGGGACACCTGCAAGCACGGCGAAGCACGGGTTACGAAACTGCACGTGACGAAACTGCTCGGTGTTTACAGTCGCTTTCGCTGTCAAGAGGATTTAGATGCTCCATGTTAGGAAGAAACATAAAGGTAAATACTAAGAATGCAACACAGTTGATGATCCCCACCTTTATATGCAGTGAAAATTATTATAATAACATGAGCAATCATTTTAAGCTGTAGCCTAACGTATTAATTATGTTACTTTTTAAGGTTTTGTAAGAAAATAGATTTCATTCCCAGATTTATATAACAGGTTCGATTTATAAAAATGCACTATTCCTCATTGTTATACATTTTATTACAGAATACTATTCCATATTACAACGGAAAATGAAGTAATATGCCAAAAATGTATACAAAATTTCAGCAAAATAAACGCCACTAGCAGAAGTAGCAAAATCTAATAACATGTTACTGGAGTTTAAATTGTTGCCATTACGTGCTTATCTGATGAAATACAAATAAAATATATAAATATGTTGGGATTTTAGATTTTAGATTACAATATAAATATGCAGTTCCTTTATTATTTCTCTGTAATATGATAAATTATCTTCATCTTTTCTTGAGATCACAAATATGTTGAAATTAACCTATCAGTTATTCTTAATATTGTTTTAGTACATCTTATATTTCTTATTTTTGCGCTTTCATGTATTAAAATATTAAATTCTGTTATGGAAACATTACAACATTTTTTGGCAATGATTACAAATAATTTTATAAGGATGACGTACTTTTGCGTTATAAAAATCTTCTTGTTATTTTTTATTCAATATTTTTTGTTGGAAATGTTGATTTCTTTTGGTTTTTCTATACATTTAATATAAATACTTTTGTAGCATTAATACCGATATGTTATAATGGTTTTTCATAATTTTCATGGCTATGTTTAATGAAATGTAGAAATAATATGCAGTATAATTTTGATACTTCATAATATAACATATTTTTGCTTTGGGTAACAATAATCGATTTTATTTCTTTTAAACTTAAAAAAACCTTAATTTTCATTTAAAAACTGTGTTTACAAATTTTTGTATTTAACAAAAAATTTAATTTTTGACATTTTATTATTATTATGGTTTGGCTTCACCACTTTGGCAGAAATTCATCATTTTCGTGCTATAATTTCAATTTCTGGGGTATTATTGGAAATGTGTGATCATAGAAAATTTAAAATTTACTAGTTGTTTAATTCGTTTGTATCTAATTTTCACTGTGTGTTATTTCGTGCTTGCAAAAAGGCAGGAACTTATTGATAAAATATTAATATATTCCTGGCATTTTACAACAAGTAGATAACACACAATTAAAATTAGGCCGAAAAATGTTACGCAACTCGTAAAATGTAAATTTTCTATAATCTTGCATTGTCAGTAATTACTATGAATCCGAAATTATGATGCGAAAACAAAAAATTTCCGCAAAAGGTGTCAAGCACAATCGATTATTTAATCGAATTTTAACACCTATCAGAAGAAAAAGTAATATATTTTTGTTTTGCATTGAAATAATTTTTATACGTATTTTATAAAACAAAAACTGTTTTCATTAGTTGGATACGGTTAACAAGTAAACATCTATTTTTATTACTATATATTTGTGAAGGATAAATATTTATTTTTATTGAGACATTAGTTGGCGTAGTGGCTGGAGAGTTCGCCTTTAGCCAAGGGGAACTGGACTCTATTTCCGGCGAAGACACTCCCTGGTTTTTGTATGTGGGAATCAAACCGAACGATGCCGCTGGTTGGCGGGTTTTCTCGGATATCTCCCACTTCTCCCGCCCTCGCTGTTAAAAGTCTCACCACTCTTTATTTCTTCTTAAAGAGTAATGCATTAATAAAGATATTTGGTATTTTAAATTTTTGTACATCACATTTTTATATTGGAATATCATTACAAACTAATAATTTAAAAATTTATGAACCAATATTCTTTATTTTGAAACTCTTTTTGGAGTTTTCCTGGTGAAAATACATGCAAATATAATTAAATAACCAAAAAATAAATATTAAAGTTTTTTATATTGGAAGTTACTTTTGTAACAATATATTATGGTTATTCGATACGTGATAAACTATGCAATATATTTTTATGGTTAACATTATTTTTAATTATTACATTTGTTATAAAATTATATGTCTGAAAAGAAAACACATTTATAAATATTTTTAGTTCTTTTAATTTTTTTACCATAGTTAACATTTCGAAAAAAGATTATAAATTGAACTGAATCCCCCCTCCCCCTTCCCAAATACAGAGCACAATGAATACACGTCATGATAGGTTTTAAAAAACTGGAAAATTCACAGGAAAAGACGGTTTCATGTTTTTGGATGCCTATAAGAAGATAATATACAGTAGTTTGAAAACCACAAAAATAACGTGTGACATGTACCAAGTGCAAGGTTATGCAATACCACGTAAGTAATATGTCAATGTCTCGGTTATAAATAGCTACAGTGTCACTGATCGTGTAATGGTCTTAGCAGAACTGCAACAAAACATTCCGAATGCAAAATGATTATCGTCCATGCCAAAACTGCTGGACTCTGTGTATAGCACTTCCATTGGTGTTTAACTGGAAGTGGTAGTCCTTTGGAACTATTAGCATTGCTGGAAAATATAAACATACCTAACTGACTTGAAACAAATACCTTACCATAGAAAATAAAAACATGAAAAAATTGTCCTAAATTACTGTTACGCGCTGAGTGCTTCGCATCACTTGCGAGAGCAGAAATATGTNCGAGAACCAAGTATTCGCAGTCATCTCGAGAGGAGGGTAGTGTCCATTCTAGATCAAATGACTTGGAGCTGCAGTTGGTGACCGTCAGATTTCCCGGGACACCTGCAAGCACGGCGAAGCACGGGTTACGAAACTGCACGTGACGAAACTTCTCGGTGTTTACAGTCGCTTTTGCTGTCAAGAGGATTCGATGCTCCATGTTAGGAAGAAACATAAAGGTAAATACTAAGAATGCAACACAGTTGATGATCCCCACCTTTATATGNCCATGTTAGGAAGAAACATAAAGGTAAATACTAAGAATGCAACACAGTTGATGATCCCCACCTTTATATGCAGTGGAAATTATTCTAATAACATGAGCAATCATTTTAAGCTGTAGCCTAACGTATTAATTATGTTACTTTTTGAGGTTTTGTAAGAAAATATATTTCATTCCCAGATTTATATAACAGGTTCGATTTATAAAAATGCACTATTCCTCATTGTTATACATTTTATTACAGAATACTATTCCATATTACAACGGAAAATGAAGTAATATGCCAAAAATGTATACAAAATTTCAGCAAAATAAACGCCACTAGTAGAAATAGCAAAATCTAATAACATGTTACTGCAGTTTAAATTGTTGCCATTACGTGCTAATCTGATGAATTACAAATAAAATATATAAATATGTTGGGATTTTAGATTTTAGATTACAATATAAATATGCAGTTCCTTTATTATTTCTCTGTAATATGATAAATTATCTTCATCTTTTCTTGAGATCACAAATATGTTGAAATTAACCTATCAGTTATTCTTAATATTGTTTTAGTACATCTTATATTTCTTATTTTTGCGCTTTCATGTATTAAAAAATTTAATTCTGTTATGGAAACATTACAACATTTTTTTGGCAATTATTACAAATAATTTTACAAGGATGACGTACTTTTGCGTTATAAAAATCTTCTTGTTATTTTTTATTCAATATTTTTTGTTGGAAATGTTGATTTCTTTTGGTTTTTCTATACATTTAATATAAATACTTTTGTAGCATTAATACCGATATGTTATAATGGTTTTTCATAATTTTCATGGATATGTTTAATGAAATGTAGAAATAATATGCGGTATAATTTTGATACTTCATAATATAACATATTTTTGCTTTGGGGAACAATAATCGATTTTATTTCGTTTAAACTTAAAAAACATTAATTTTCATTTAAAAACTGTGTTTAAAAATTTTTATATTTAACAAAAAATTTAATTTTTGACATTTTATTATTAAGGTTTGGCTTCACCACTTTTGCAGAAATTCATCATTTTCGTGCTATAATTTCAATTTCAGGGGTATTATTGGAAATGTGTGATAATAGAAAATTTACAATTTACTAGTTGTTTAATTCGTTTGTATCTAATTTTCACTGTGTGTTATTTCGTGCTTGCAAAAAGGCAGGAACTAATTGATAAAATATTAATATATTCCTGACATTTTACAACAAGTAGATAACACACAATTAAAATTAGGCCGAAAAATGTTACGCGACTCGTAAAATGTAAATTTTCTATAATCGTGCATTGTCAGTAATTACTATGAATCCGAAATTATGACGCGAAAACCAAAAATTTCCGCAAAAGGTGTCAAGCACAATCGATTATTTAATCGAATTTTAACACATATTAGAAGAAAAAGTAATATCTTTTTTTTTTGCATTGAAATTAATTTTTATACGTATTTTATAAAACAAAAACTGTTCTCATTAGTTGGTTACAGTTAACAAGTGAACATCGATTTTTATTACTATATATTTGTGGAGGATAAATGTTTATTTTTAATGAGGCATTAGTTGGCGTAGTGGCTGGAGAGTTCGCCTTTAGCCAAGGGGAACTGGACTCGATTTCCGGCGAAGACACTCCCTGGTTTTTGCATGTGGGAATCATACCGAACGATGCCGCTGGTTGGCGGGTTTTCTCGGATATCTCCCACTTCTCCCGCCCTCGTTGTTAAAAGTCTCACCACTCTTTATTTCTTCTTAAAGAGTAATGCATTAATAAAGATATTTGGTATTTTAAAATTTTGTACATCACATTTTTATATTGGAATATCATTACAAACTAATAATTAAAAAATTTATGAACCAATATTATTTATTTTGAAACTCTTTTTGGAGTTTTCCTGGTGCAAATACATGCAAATATAATTAAATAACCAAAAAATAAATATTTAAATTTTTTATATTGGAAGTTACTTTTGTAACAATATATTATGGTTATTCGATACGTGATAAACTATGCAATATATGTTTACGGTTAACATTATTTTAAATTATTACATTTGTTATAAAATTATATGTCTGAAAAGAAAACACACTTATAAATATTTTCAGTTCTTTTAATTTTTCTACTATAGTTAACATTTCGAAAAAAGATTATAAATTGAACTGAACCTCCCCCCCTCCCAAGCACAATGAATACACGTCATGATAGGTTTTAAACAACTGGAAAATTCACAGGAAAAGACGGTTTCATGTTTTTGGATGCCTAAAAGAAGATAATATACAGTAGTTTGAAAACCACAAAAATAACGTGCGACATGTACCAAGTGCAAGGTTATGCAATACCACGTAAGTAATATGTCAAAATCTCGGTTATAAATAGCTACAGTGTCACTGATAGTGTAATGGTCTTAGCAGAACTGCAACAAAACATTCCGAATGCAAAATGATTATCGTCCATGCCAAAACTGCTGGACTCTGTGTATAGCACTTCCATTGGTGTCTAACTGGAAGTGGAAGTCCTTTGGAACTGTTAGCATTGCTGGAAAATATAAACATACCTAACTGACTTCAAACAAATACCTTACCATAGAAAATAAAAAACATGAAAAAATTGTCCTAAATTACTGTTACGCGCTGAGTGCTTCGCATCACTTGCGAGAGCAGAAATATGTNAAAAACATGAAAAAATTGTCCTAAATTACTGTTACGCGCTGAGTGCTTCGCATCACTTGCGAGAGCAGAAATATGTGAAGGCCACGCATGTAACTCAAGAGCGGGTGGCGAACACCAAGAAAAGCTTACATGCCGCCGCACGTGGCACCACAATACATCTTTTGCGGCTTATGCTCCTGACCTTCAGCTGATTGAATTTTCTGGTGGTTTGCTGCCCTAGTTTTTCTCAGCGTGTCTCGGGGGGCGTCGAATTTCCAGGTCAAGGTCAGCGAGTATAAAAGTGAGACGGGCCTCGGAGCCAGTAGTTGATGAGTGGGTGAGTGGCTGGAATTTTAGTGGTAGACGACGAGCGAGAAGAGAAACGAGTGGCGTCAGAAGTGACCAGCGGGCTGTGACTGCAAGCATCGGCGCAGTGAACAGTGCTACTGGCAGGCTGGACTATTGGACTGTATGCGTGAGTGAAAGACATAACATTTAATGGCAAAGACAGACTAAAAGTTTGTTAATGATGAGTATGAGTTAATTGACTATAACCTAGCAGAAACATTTNGTATGAGTTAATTGACTATAACCTAGCAGAAACATTTGGAAGGATATTAATTAGAATGTAATTATACATTAAATAATGCTCTCATTGAGAAATAGAAAGAGTAATAGTGGAGATGGATAGATTTATGTAGTAAATAAAGCCTGTGTGAATGAATTAAAAATCAAGTTTAGTTTATTTTTATTTTTATTAAGACGTCCTTCCCTCACGAACTCGGATACGCTCCTAAGGCGTCTTTAAACATTACAAACAGAAAAATTACCGAGCAGACCAATAACAGTTTAAATATACATGCCAGAAATTTGTGAAAGTCTTTATAAATGCATAGTTGTTTACCAGTAAACGTTTCAGTAGACCACAAAGTTAAAATTAAGGGAATTAATTTGTTTTATGAAACTGAACTTGCCATAATACCTAATTTATTAATTTTTAAAGATTGTTGCTGCAATTTAGATAACAACAGGCCAGAAATTACAGCCTCAGAAAATGTGTTGAATCAGGTCATTCTATGTCCTACCAACATGATACTTTAAGAGATACAGTTTTGAAATTATACGGTGCCGAAAATTATTTGGTTTCGCCAAGGAGATTTTCATTGTTTTTGTTAATTTTTTAATTGCTGTACTCTAAAAATAATATCTTGCTTTTACTTGTCTTGACTTCCGTTACTCTGGAGAATATATCGAACTTTCTCATTTATCTCATGTAAATGTAAACAGTTTATAAACACTGGCTAATAAATAATAGTACATTTTTAATTTAATGTTCCTACGAATGTACAAAAAACCAACTTACCCGTTATATCTGGATTACCAGGAAAAGGGAGGCCGTCATCAGACCTCTGTTGTTCGCGGTCGAAAACATACATCATAAGGACGTAGGAATTACAATCCCAGTACTTGTTGAAGTCTACTTTGTAATCTGAACCGCTGACTGCGACNACTCTGGAGAATATATCGAACTTTCTCATTTATCTCATGTAAATGTAAACAGTTTATAAACACTGGCTAATAAATGTTAGTACATTTTTAATTTAATGTTCCTACGAATGTACAAAAAACCAACTTACCCGTTATATCTGGATTACCAGGAAAAGGGAGGCCGTCATCAGACCTCTGTTGGTCGCGGTCGAAAACAGACATCATAAGGACGTAGGAATTACAATCCCAGTACTTGTTGAAGTCTACTTTGTAATCTGAACCGCTGACTGCGACNACATCATAAGGACGTAGGAATTACAATCCCAGTACTTGTTGAAGTCTACTTTGTAATCTGAACCGCTGACTGCGACGTTTGTGGTGGTGCAGTTGGTAAGACGGGCGTTGCAGTAAGTGATCTCAAACTGTGTCGCGCATGCGCCGTCTCTATCTCTGTCGTAGTACCACTGCGCAGTGATGGTATCGTTGTCTTTACGGGAGCCTGTTAGGCCGTATACTCTTTCTGGGGCTGTGAACAGAAAACCAAAAAAAGAATGTTTTTGTACTCATCATGTTGCGGTTTCGTGGTTAANACTCTTTCTGGGGCTGTGAACAGAAAACCAAAAAAAGAATGTTTTTGTACTCATCATGTTGCGGTTTCGTGGTTAATTAACAACTGGTAAGTCAAAGTTAAAGTTTAAAAAAAAATATATATATATATCTTGCTTGTTAACGCCATAGTTTTAAAGTGAGTGAGTGAAGAGACTTAGGCGGATCTTAGCANATATATATATATATCTTGCTTGTTAACGCCATAGTTTTAAAGTGAGTGAGTGAAGAGACTTAGGCGGATCTTAGCATCGAGGTCTGGAGAGCCGATGTGGATGAAGCGAGGTGAGTAAGGAGCAGCGCCAGAATAAAGGGCGGGGGAAAAGGGAGATCCCCGAGAAAACGCACCGACACTGGCATCGTCCAGCACGATTCCCACGTGCGAAAATCCGGGAGCGACCCCGCCGGGAATCAAACCCGGTTCGCCTAGGTGGGAGNGTCCAGCACGATTCCCACGTGCGAAAATCCGGGAGCGACCCCGCCGGGAATCAAACCCGGTTCGCCTAGGTGGGAGGCGAATAGTCGAACTATTACACCACCGCAGCCCTAGTTTTAGCTTAATCACGGACTGAAGTACCAAACAGTTGGCTGGCTGCGAATAAAAGCACATTTATACGTTTTAATATATTTTTATCCAATCTTATCAAATTATTATTCACTGAAATAACCACATTTCTTTTATCTTAATACATAATACAGTGAGCGTTGACGTGACTGTAATATTTAGATTTCTAACAGTTTCGTAGTATTTCTTGTACAATAAATGTTTAGTAACCGCAGTCCACGGAGATGATAATATTGACATGTTGCAAAAAAATACGCGATCGACCAAAAGATGAAGCAAAGAAGACCTTAGAAATTAATTAATTTACTCNGTCCAGCACGATTCCCACGTGCGAAAATCCGGGAGCGACCCCGCCGGGAATCAAACCCGGTTCGCCTAGGTGGGAAGCGAATAGTCGAACTATTACACCACCGCAGCCCCAGTTTTAGCTTAATCACGGACTGAAGTACCAAACAGTTGGCTGGCTGCGAATAAAAGCACATTTATACGTTTTAATATATTTTTATCCAATCTTATCAAATTATTATTCACTGAAATAACCACATTTCTTTTATCTTAATACATATTACAGTGAGCGTTGACGTGACTGTAATATTTAGATTTCTAACAGTTTCGTAGTATTTCTTGTACAATAAATGTTTAGTAACCGCAGTCCACGGAGATGATAATTTTGACATGTTGCAAAAAAATACGCGATCGACCAAAAGATGAAGCAAAGAAGACCTTAGAAATTAATTAATTTACTCNTTGACATGTTGCAAAAAAATACGCGATCGACCAAAAGATGAAGCAAAGAAGACCTTAGAAATTAATTAATTTACTCATGAGCGTAGTACACTTAAATTTAAGATATTATAACGCCACACATTGTGTAAGTTGTAAACACGGAATAATGTTTAAGTTGTTGAAAGCTGGGGCGCCAGGCGTATTTTATTTCATTACTAATCAGCTTCATTTTCCTAGATGTACTCCAATAGATGGCACAATAAAATAGATTTGAAACAAGTATTGTAAAAACCTGCAATTGAATACAAACAAATTGTTAGTCGATGAAGTACGAAATTATTCTTTAAGGTATAACATTTTTGGAGTCAATTTATCGCAGCCATTGTTTAAATATCATACAATATTTTCAGGGGGCTGTGGGGCAATTATACTAACTTCTTAGCGAGCTTCACACGATTAATTTTCGTGAAGATGTTCTAAAATAGGTGTCCTGTAAGCATCTTGTTCAGGCTTGCTAACCTTAGTCATGACTTGGTGTGATTGCCTTTTCCTCCGTGTTTCTTATATAGTTCAGATAGCTATCTCGGTGGCACAAGACACCGCTACAAGCGCTTCTGTTTACCCGTGGGGCCATCGTGCTGGTTAGCCACTTGACTCGAGCTTGTCCTTGGTCCTTCTCGTGCCCTCTCGCCCGTTACACGCCAGAANCATCGTGCTGGTTAGCCACTTGACTCGAGCTTGTCCTTGGTCCTTCTCGTGCCCTCTCGCCCGTTACACGCCAGAATGGCGCATGTATTTGACCCTTTTAGTAAGAGAACGAGCCAAGGCTAGCGCTGAGATTATGAGTTCGGCGCACGATGGCGCCACGAACAACGAATGCTATTACAGAGTTACCTTGTGTAGGGCCAGGCAACTAACTACAAAAAACACTCCTAAGTTTTAATATAGCTTATAATTATTAATGACANTACCTTGTGTAGGGCCAGGCAACTAACTACAAAAAACACTCCTAAGTTTTAATATAGCTTATAATTATTAATGACATTCCTTATGTTCCGTAGTTAAACCATCAATTCTTCAGGCAGTTCATTCCAAATTATAAGCTGAATTTTCAGTTAAAATCATTCCATTATTGTCGGGTGCCAACTGACCAGCGGGAATCCCAAGCCTCAGAGGTTGGGGAGTCTCATTGCTGGTTCGCAGTACTTGTCGAGCTGCCCCAGGCTTAAGGGGACCGCATACAAGGCGCTTGAACTGCACTGCCGAGTCTTTTAAATACACGATTTTTTTTTCACGAAACTATTTGACGTACCCAATGTGCTGATATACGAAACGAACACACATTCCAGGCAAGGCCTGTTGAGTATTTTCAAAACGTCAAGTATAATAGGAAGAACATTTCGAACCACTCCAACTAGCTTAAAAAGTTTTTTTTTTATCAAAGCGTTGTATTTTAAAATATACGTGTCACGTACGTACAAAATTATTCAAGTGCCCAGCATTGTTACTCGCCACAGACTTTCCAGTAAAATTATAGGGCCACCTCTTAAAATCCCACAAATGCAAGTTGCACGACGAGAACACTGCACGCCAGTTCAGAGCCTTAGTGGCGTTGGCGCACTTGATGCTCGTGGCAGTANCAAGTTGCACGACGAGAACACTGCACGCCAGTTCAGAGCCTTAGTGGCGTTGGCGCACTTGATGCTCGTGGCAGTATAGCCCTTAACGCTCAAAACTTCTCGGCATCTAACACGCAAAACAGCTCTAGTTAGGTGGGGTCCTTTAGGGCTTAAATTTGTTTGTTAAAATACCGATTTAAAAACTGCTTACTTAACGGNCACAAATGCAAGTTGCACGACGAGAACACTGCACGCCAGTTCAGAGCCTTAGTGGCGTTGGCGCACTTGATGCTCGTGGCAGTGTAGCCCTTAACGCTCAGAACTTCTCGGCATCTAACACGCAAAACAGCTATAGTTAGGTGGGGTCCTTTTAGGGCTTAAATTTGTTTGTTAAAATACCGATTTAAAAACTGCTTACTTAACCGCGAACCAACTGCAGCAGTGGGCATTTCAGAGCTTAGGAAGCCGCAGTGTAGGGGGAAGTCCCGTAACGCCGGACGGCACCTAGTATCGGACACTAGTACTATCTCGGCAAGTCGCAACGCGTTCGTTTCAAAAACGCGTGAAAGGGGCGCTCCATCGATACACGGTCGCGGGACGCGGTTTGCCAGTGACGCGCGAGGCCAAGGTGGGAGCGGTCGAGTGCTGCTTTTGGCGGGAATACACTGCGTCACGTAAGATCGAAGTGAGTGTTACTGCTATGTTTTTGTGTTTAAATGTTTATGGTGATTATTATTACACGTAGTATTCCATAAATATTCGAAGTTTGTGAAAGATTTTGTTGATTTCCAAACAAGTTTTGGTAAAAACACGTAATTTTGGGGATTCTTTGTCCCCTGGTACCAGACACAAAGTCGTCCGTTAACGTCGGAAAGTAAACAAGTTGTTTTTTTCCGCAATTATATATATATGTATTTTATAATAATTGTTGTACGTTGTTTTAGAGGATAGAAGAACGGAGAGAAATCGAAATGGAAGAGACGAAAAAGAAAGGAAAATGGGACCAACAAAGCTTACAAACTGCGATAGACAAGGTTTTGTCCAAAGTAATGAGTTTGAGAGAAGCTTCGTTGCCCTACAACGTTCCAAAAAGCACTCTACATGATAAAACATCGTTATTGAACCGTGGGCAAGAAGTAACGTTGCAACCAAATATCGGTAGATTCACTAACACTTTCTCACCCGAGTACGAAGAAGTTTTAGTGGAACACAAAAAGAAAGGAATTGGAAATAAGTTTAGAACAGCTCTAGAAGAGAAGGGGAAACACACCAAAGGTTTAAATGCCAAAGGAAAAAGTGGAGATAAAGCAAAGAACAAGGAACCGTTAACTCAAATATCCGACCCAGGAACTACTTGCGTAATGTGCTTAGAGGACCACGACGAAGACTGGATACAGTGCTCCAGCTGCCGTGGGTGGGCTCATGAAGCATGTGCAGACATCCCAGAATGTTCAGACGCCTACATGTGCGATCGATGCACGATGTTTTGAAGATGTCTGGCGCTGGCGACTCTAAGTTAAGTCCGTCCGGTACTAGGCGCCACTTGCAGTGATTGCAACTTATTTTAACAAAGTTTGATTTAAGTTTTTATGTTTGTTTATGCAGAAGTTGCATTTTTGTTAATTTATTTTGATTTTAAACTTTGTTGACGTAGTAAATTCATAAATAAAGGTAATTTCTCGAAGCAGGTATTTTTTTATTGTCTGAAAACCTTAGGCGTCCACCACTAGGGGACTTCCTCCTAGCAGTGAGACAACTCGCAAACCTGGTTTTATTACCGGCGGTGTCACCCAGGTTTTATAAAGGGGGAAACGTGNGACGTAGTAAATTCATAAATAAAGGTAATTTCTCGAAGCAGGTATTTTTTTATTGTCTGAAAACCTTAGGCGTCCGCCACTAGGGGACTCCCCCCTAGCAGTGAGACAACTCGCAAACCTGGTTTTATTACCGGCGGTGTCACCCAGGTTTTATAAAGGGGGAAACGTGGCAGACGTTGCCGTTGGACGGCGGGTTTACTCGGTGCACACCCGTCACCTCCGCTCTTGCATTCCACCGCTGCTCCATTTTCACCGAGTCGACCAGAACCTCTGAATTTTACTTATTTTAGATCGAACAGTGTTTATTAAAATACGCATGCTAGTTGCGCAGTAACTAACACTGTATTGCAACACGGACTGTAACCCCCCTTCCCCACCAAAAAAAAAATTAGAACTGAGGAAGCTACGTGGCTCAGACTTAGGTTAGCACAATGCTTATCTAATAAGTGCTTCGATATGGTAACACGCTACTTTACACTCGAAAATACGAAATAATTAAGTTTCACAAATTTTTCCCTTTAAAAGCGCGGGTTTGTTGCGAAACCACATGTAATTGTGACAATTCTGACGGAAATTCTTGAGCCACTGCTTAAGCGGACATGGGCAGAAGACGAAAATCCGCCTGGAGCCTTTTCGCGGTTTTCACACTTTGTTAATCAAACCTATGGACGATCACCTCATGTATGGCGTGCTTGGCTATTTCCTGATTATGTTATGCATCACAAGCGTTTTGTACTTGTGTTATCATAGAAGAAAATAAAATTCCCCCCCTTTATTTTTTAAATTGATATTTTATTTAAGTATTGTCAGTAAATAATAATATTTTGTTTATAATTAATATGAATAAAACAGTGAGAAAATAGATGTGTTGGTGATGCTTAAAGAAATAGTTCTCAAACAAAATAATATTACACTGAGTGCGCACGAACGCGGAGCGTTGTCCTTTTTGGTGTAATTTTATGAACTTGGTAAAAGCTTTGTTTGCACGAGGCGGAGGAATATCCTAGAAGTATAATTTTAGAAGGACTTCAGAAAAGTTGTAAGTAACCTTGAATGGACTATACATCATCTTTAGTCCGAGTTATGGAGCCCTTTACTGCCAAAGGACCTCGACGTGCTGCGCTGACTAATCGGATCGAGTCGCAGAGAGCAACGGCGCATAATGAAATGAACTGCCGTCGTCTAAACAGCCCGTCGCTAGAAAATTATCCACCTTTATAATCGACTGTTCTTAAAGTCATTTGAATTTGTCTGCCGTTGCTACAAGCCGTTTTGTCAGTCCAGATTTGTATGAAATCTGAATTCTAGCAAAAAATTACTGAATGAAACTTATGCAATGAAAATCAATTCTGTATACGGTTCAGTGATTTAAAAAATGCCTTAAAAATAAAGTACTTTTTTTTTAAATAAGACCATTTTTAAGAAAACAAAGGTTGCGACAAGANTAAAATAAGACCATTTTTAAGAAAACAAAGGTTGCGACAAGATTCAGGGCTACTGATAGATGAAAAACGTTTGCTAGCAAATTGTTTTTCGTTGAACTCTTCACTGAGGTAATAGTAGGTAAAAATATAATGATAGTTTGTATACCTGTAAATATCTTCTTTGTTTATTTATTTCAGGTTTTTTAAATGATATATTTAAAATGTTTGCCAAATCATTAACTAATTAGGTTTTTTTTTAGAACATTTTGAGCTTGTACTGTTCGAATTAATTTAACTTGAATTAAAAATAATAATAATAATAATAATTGGTTCACCTTAAACGTGAAACTTTTATAAACTGAATTTGGTCACGAACTTGAACAATNAATAATAATAATAATAATTGGTTCACCTTAAACGTGAAACTTTTATAAACTGAATTTGGTCACGAACTTGAACAATAGTTGAAAGATACCTGTAGTTGCGGTTACATAAACTGGTTCCGACGCAGCATCACCCTCTCCCAAGGCCGCCACACTGACGGTGTACGGAGTGCAGCCGCGAAGTCCTGTGATGGAGTACTCGTTAGTGCTGGCGTTGTGCACAGTGATGAACCACGTAGGGCTGTCCTCCGGCGTCGCGTATGTTATATCGTACCCTCGGATGCACTGCAGGTCCTCGGCAGATGGCGCGGACCAGCGTATTCGGATTACTGAAGATCTTGCGTCAGTTTTGACGAGATTCTGGACGGGCTTGAGATCTGGGAGCACACGACACAGCGCAGTCATCAAACTAACTGAACTCTTCCATAAAATATCTTTTGAAAAGTATGTATTTTAAATCGTGTTGCTGCTGACGGGCTCTGGTAGGGATAATGTCAAAACTGAAAATATGATGCCGGAGAAGGATTCAAACTGAAGTCCTCCAACATTTCGTGCTTAGGTTTTATAAAACGAGTCTGAATATTATTTAACTATTTATCTCGTTTGCAAGGTAAACATATTCAAAACTAGTCATGTATTCCCCCCTCCCTTAATATAATTATGCCCGTGCATGTATTGTCTTGTTTTTATTGCGAAAATCTGTCGCGGGCCTTTATTTAAATCATGGGAATCAAAGTGTCACGAAGCATATATTTTGCTACTAGCACGCATGCCTTCCTGTTTTAGATATTTACATATGTATACTGCAGTTCAACGACAGAAAGAGCGATTTTTGAAAGTATCCCAGCAGGATTCTGGTCATTTCTCTCTCACGTCTTTGGTTACGAATGCGTCGAACAAACGAAAAACTGCAAAAAGAAATACCAGCCCGTACAGAAATTCGAACTGGCTCAACACTAGAATCCGTTACTTTAACTGGAAGATCACCTACTCGAAGTTTTGGCGGCCTCGAGTTGAAATCCTGCTGTGAATTTTTGTATTAAAAAATTATATTTCAGTGTCATCTGCTAGGCTTTTCGGTTTAGGCGACATCCAGAATTTCGTATCCATAATTCTGGCAGTCATTGCAGATGCCATCAGCACAGCACCATCATCAGAGAGCCGTCACTATACCACCGTCACCAGGCTGATGACGGCAGCTGCAATGGCTGCCCAAATGTTGGACAAGAAATCTTGGAAGTGGCTCAAACCCAGAAGCCCAGCAGATGACAACGAGCTGTGGAAGCTAGGATCTCTTTCATATTCCAGTAATTTCATTCAAAACATACTACTCAATTTTTAATTTTAAGAAACCAGGTCACTTTCTTCTTCGCAAGAAGCACTCAATTCTTTTAAATTAATTTTAAAAGCCTTTTAAAATTACGCCAATTCAGAGATAGTCATCATAGCAATAGTAGTTTAAAACGTTCTAACGTACCACATCTTAGTGCAGATGTCGCTGCAAAGAGCAGGGGGAGCAGGAACATTCTTAGTCTTGGCTACTGCACAAGCAATCCTGAAAAAAAGTAAGTTATTAAAGTAAGAGTATCGATAAACATATAATTATATTTCGAGCTGAAATTTACAGAAGAAGAAATACATTCTTTTGTAATGGAGAAATATGTCTGCCTGTGTCCCTTCTCTTCACACAAACACACACCAACACACACACACACACACCTATACATACATATATACAGGATGAATCATCTGAAACTTGCACCGCAAATATTTCAAAAATGAAAGTTGCTAGTTATATGCTGGTTCCACAGAATTGAAGTTTAGACAAGGGCCCATACTTGCAGCCCAGACACAGAATTTAATATGTATTAGAACGTGTATTTCTTGAACAATATTACTTTTTTTCGAATGAAGCAATGCCTATTCATATCAAGAAAATAAAATTAAAGGAATTTAGCATGTCAATAATGTTTTTTTT
>NQII01004117.1:244885-389154 GCA_002778355.1 Clitarchus hookeri
AGAAACATAGTCAGGGAAAACATTTCATTTTCACAGGCTATGAACCCGAACGCACAACCGCGCAACACACGCACAACCACCTCCACGCCACCCAATCGCCATCCAACCAACCAACAACCTATTATCCCTCTACTTTCCGCCCCAATCCACCACCCTCCCACTCCCCAAGCCACCCCAGAGGGTGATATCAACTCCACCCTCCGAGACCTGATGCGCTTGCTTAGGGAAGCCAACCTCCTGGCTTTCATGACCCACATGAAGTCCTACATCATCCTGGCCAACTCCACCACCGAACCACAAATGGAAACCCTCCTGCTTCTGCAGGCCCTGACTACATTCTCGGGACTCCATTNGCCAACTCCACCACCGAACCACAAATGGAAACCCTCCTGCTTCTGCAGGCCCTGACTACATTCTCGGGACTCCATTAGTCATGGATCAGTCCAACACAGATAGCCACGGTGTCCTATCCCTACTCTACTGGAATTCAAACAGCATTTTTTTTACCAAATTTATGAATTAGAAAGAATTTTAGAAACTCATGTGATAGAAATCGCACTAATTAATGAAACTCATTTAAAACCCAGCAAAAGATTCTACATTAAAAATTACACTGTTTACCGCACTGACAGGAAAACCAAGGGGGGTGGTACTTTAATATTAGTCCACGACCGCATACAATACTACTTAAACAACACCCCAGATCTAATAAATATTGAATACACATCAATAAATATTCGCACACAAGAAGGCGTAGGCCACATCAAACTGGCTACAATTTATAACTCCCTCTGTGAGCCATTGCTCCCAGAAGACATGGCTAAAATTACAACCCAACCACACCCGTTTTTTTTTTTTGGCTGGAGATTTAAATGCGAAACATACTTCCTGGAACAGTAGAGAAAATAACCAACGAGGCAGAATACTTGCAAATCACTCCATTCAATATAATTATTTAGTCACCGGCCCAACAGAACCAACAATTCACCCCACTTGTTCAAAATACCAGTCAGATATTATTGATATAGCACTCACTAATTTAAATAATGTAAATTTTACTTTTGAAGTTCTCACTGAATTAGACTCAGACCATTTACNGATATAGCACTCACTAATTTAAATAATGTAAATTTTACTTTTGAAGTTCTCACTGAATTAGACTCAGACCATTTACCGGTACTCTGTCATCTGGAAGCTAAAATCCTAAAACACCCTAATGCCACACTTCTAGAAACCCCAATAACCAACTCGGAAGCCTTTAAAATTAACCTAGAAGAACTTATTGACACACTCAAAATATATATTCCCTCAAAAGATCGCATAGACTCAGCAACAGAACTAATTCAAAATACAATTTTACAAACCACTAAAAAACATACCACTTTCCCAAATCGGCGCCAATTTTTAAAACATTCATTTCCCGAAGCAGACATTCTCTTATCGCAAAAACGCCACGCCCGCCATGTTTGCCAAAGAACTAGATCCCAGGCAGACAATGTAAAGTATTATAACTTAAAGAAACAACTTCATAACAAACTTATCGCTCTAAAAATAAAAAAATGGGAAACATTCATGACAGAAATCAATAATAATTCCCAGACATTCTGGCGAGTAGCGAATACTCTCCGCGAAAAANAAAAATAAAAAATCTACCTCGCAATCTATTTTAAACCAAGCAGGAACACTGCTATATATCCGCGAGGACAAAGCAAATGCCATAGCCGACTGCTACGAAAGCCAGTTTTCTCCTAATAATGACTTAGGATACCCCAATTTTACCAGAGATGTTCAAAGCAATATTACGGCCTTTTTTAACAGACCCATTGCTGACAAACCTGAGCGCAATAACACTTAAAGAATTACTAGTACTCATTGTACCACTGAACGCCAAAAAGCGCCCGGGCATAACAAAATCACATATAAAATTATTAAAAACCTACCAGCAAACGCTCTCTTTGCAATTTTAACCCTTTTCTGTTCAATTTTAAACATAAATTATTTACCTATTGCGTGGCGCACAGCAAACGTTATAACGATCCCCAAAACGAGGCAAAAACAACGCAATCCCAGAAAATAGGTGGCCTATTTCCATACTAAATTCCCTCAGTAAAGTCTTTGAAAAACTTATATTCTATTAACTAGAATCTTAGTTACCGTGGAACTACATAAAGTAATCCAAGAAACGCAGTACAGCTGACTTTAAAGCCCACCACTACACCACCCACGCCCTTACGAAATTCACCACTGAAACAATAACAGCCATGCAAAATAATCAGTTTACAATAGCCATATTTTTAGACATTGCAAAGGCATTTTATAAAGTTTGGATACCTGGCCTATTACAAAAATTAATAAACTTTAAATTTCCTGACTGTTACTTTTATCTATTAGCTTCATACTTCCACAACAGAAAATTCTTTGTAAGCACAGATCATGTCATCTCCAATACTCGCAATATATTAGCTGGTGTCCCACAAGGTTCCGCAATATAAACCGGTTTTATACAATATTTTCACCTCAGACATCCCTATAACTCAAGCCAAATGTATACGGACGATACACTAATATACACACACTTTAAAAAACTGCCCTGCGAAATATTACTAACACAACTTCAATGAAATGATCTTGAAAGCTGGTTTTAAAGATGGAAAATTAAAATAAATCCAACTAAACCGCAGGCTCTCCTTCTAACCAAACGTCGGGTCCAACCAACTCGACAAATAACTTTAAAAAACATAACTATCCCATTTACACAAAATGTTAAATATCTAGGCTTAATAATTGATAACAAATTAATCTGGACTAACCATATTGCAGAAGCAAAAAAGGCAGCACTTAGTAAATTATTATATTCCATGCTAAAAAGCTATACATTACCTAGACACCTAAAACTACTAATTTACACTTCAATTGTCAGATCAGCCATTTTATATGGCAAAAAAGTATGGGGAAATCTAAATAAATTCATTCTATACTCCCTAGAAGTCATTCAAAATAAATTCCTACGAATCATAGCAAATGCAGGCCCCTTAACTTCCAATATAACACTCCACGAACATTAAAAAACACCAACTTTTAAAGCCCAACTACTAAAACGTAATACAAAATATTACAATAAATTACTCTGCCACACAAATCCCCGTAATTAAACGTTTAGGAGACTATCTCCCCTATGAAAACAGAAGAATTAAACCACCCAAATTACTCCAAGTAACATAACGAAAACTCAACTAGAACTCGCACTCTACTAAACCCCGCGGCCGGGCGCATTATCCGATCGGTCCAGGACAAAATTCCGTCGTTTTAACAAAACTACCTCGCGCTTGCATTGCGCTCGTCACTCAGCCAGCAGCCCTCACTGCGTGCACACAAAAATAACGCCTTCTGAGCCCCGCAACGCCCCTCTAACTTGTTTTCCCTTACTTTATTAACGATTCATTTACCAAACAACGTATGTTAAAAGTAAAATCAAACGAAATTATAACTATTTTGCGCCGCCTCACGTAAGAATTAACAACTGTGCTGCCATCTCTTGACAGAATGTAGCGGAGCCCCGCCCATTAGTCGAGCTCCAGCTAATCACAATTTTTCTCAAATAAATAGATCCGTCCAACCTAAATTGCGTATTTTACCGTAAAAATCTAATACTTAACGCCCATATAAATTTTTATTAACGTTATAACATGATTACCTATATAATTCTACATCTTTCAAACACCTAAATACTACTACACCAACAACTGAAAACAAACTTATGAAGCAATCCCAGAACCACCTCTACTGCAACAACTCGCTCTGCATAGTTAATTATTATAACTAAACTAGGGGAAGGACAAACCCCCTCCGCTTCTTCCAGACATTCCGCGATAGCCTCACGGGAAAATTTTTTCATTAACCTAACCAACTTGCATTGTTTTATTTTCAAAAATAATTAAAAGACCTACTTGTTTTTTTTTTTTTTTTTTTTNCCGTTTTAGTAGGGAACTGGAATTTCACCGCCTTGGAACAACCGTGGCCCAGGGGCTGTACTGGGTCACATAACCAACGACCCGGCATGCGAATCGCCGCGCATGTCGGGTGACCTGCCAATATGCATAGGCCTGGGCGGGGCTGGTTAGCTGCCCCTGACCCAGAACCTAATTATGGCTACCGCTTGGGAAGACAAGGGCCCTCACAGGCCTGTACTTCCCCCGCGCTGAGGGGCTTGCCCCGGTGATGAAAAGCGGCGGCGGCCGGCTTTGTTCTTATTCTACGCCTAGCCTACGACTATTCCTCATCGGGTCGACGCCTGCTGTAGCTGCAAAAATATGTGCAATATTTCATAAATTTTTTAATTTACACGTTCTTGGGACGTGGGTGTATATGAGGAACTTTTAACTTGTTTCGTTGCGTGTGCAGCCGTAATGTGGAGCAACATCAAAAGGTGAGTTGTGGACGCAGCTTTGTCTTTTGGGTCTGTTTGAGTGTTTTTAATAATTGCGTGGCGTAAATTCGTGTAGCGTTGGTAATACAGTGTGTTAGTCTTTTTCTAAATTGTGGTTTTGGTTGCCTGCCTAAATTTGGTTTTGGTTCAACTAAATTCTAGCTTTGCTGTGCGCTTCAGTATGTTTTTTTTACGTGTATGTTAAGGTTGTATGCTGCCCAAGTTTCCTAACGGTCTAGTAGTTTCATCGCGTGTCCACGACACACGCGTTAAGCGTAAATAAGTAACCTTTTAAATGTGGTTGTCCTTTTTCTTTTAATCCATTGGAGCTTTGATGGTTCTTTGGATTGCCTTCATCGATGTTATATTTTAATGTGCATTATTTATTAGAGTTTTTTAATATGTATTTTTAATAAATGAGGCTTTACTGGGCGCTTTAGGCTGCTCTCCTTTGGTTAAATGCTCCATTAATAATCTCTTGTCAACTTTATTGGTATTTGAACCATCTTAAAAATGTTTTCTATAATTGCATTCAAATATTTAATGTACTTTTGATAACGTCAATTTTGATTGAGAAGCTTATGTAATATGTTTACGTTTGTTATTCATTGTGTTATAATATTTTAATTTTTGTATGCCTTTTTCAGATTTTTAAAGTTTTGACGATGAACGATTTTATATGAATCAATATGGTGCTGCTAATTCATGCAAATTTTGGATCAAAATATACAGTTCAACATTGTTCAGCACAATGAATATTCAAAATACACTTGAAATAAAAAAAACCGTAAGATTGAGCAATACAAAACCACTTTTGACTAATGACTTACCAAACTCCCGCTAAAGAATACCTNAAAAAAAACCGTAAGATTGAGCAATACAAAACCACTTTTGACTAATGACTTACCAAACTCCCGCTAAAGAATACCTGCTGAAAATTTGCACTCATAAAACACTATCAAAACAATATCACATAACACACATTCCATAAGACAAAAAATTTAATTGAAATCATAGAAAAATGAGAATTGTACCGATGTAAGAAACAGTTCAATGCTTAAGCTGTCCTTGATTATTGCCTACTGAATTGGATTTGAGATGTTCGAATAGCAAAAGAAAAATATGTTCTTAAACCTAATTCTCCACCTTTCTTATAGGAACACGACTGTGTCAGCAATATTATATCATAGTCCGTCGAAGTGTAGTAAAATTTAACCCTAACCAAGTTCAGTTCCCTTATCACGTGACTCTCTAAAACAAATTGGAACGTTTTCTTAAAGAAAAAGTCTCAAATCATAAGTCAAGTGTATCACCAATATGAGCGAAGAGTTGATAATTTTATGCTTAATGTTGTGGGTACTGCTTAATACAACATAACAGAGAATTAATTTAAAAAATTAATATCTCTCAAGTTTCAAGCACTGACGTGAGATATCGGCTAGAAGCAGTTGTTCTCACGATATGCTGTGACACCACGAAAGATGAAGGATGAGAGGAATAGTGTATTTTGTTGGTAGAAAAGTTGTCCCCGTCATGGATTGAACCTAGTAATTCCTCGTGATTGCTCTGGAAAACTACNGTATTTTGTTGGTAGAAAAGTTGTCCCCGTCATGGATTGAACCTAGTAATTCCTCGTGATTGCTCTGGAAAACTACGACATTCCTCTTATTCACGTGCGAGTTGTCAGAGCAGGTAAATCCATACTTTTGTAAGTATTCACACACATGCATATCCTGTATCTTTTATGAAGTTGCTGTGGTACGAGTTTATCTTAAAAAAAACCAACATTAAATTATTTTTGTATAGGCTATTTATTGTTTGCAATTTTCATTTTCCCAATTATTAGAATGCTTTTGGGTATTAAAAATTATTGGTTTTATTTTTCAGTTATTATCAGTAACANGTATTTTGTTGGTAGAAAAGTTGTCCCCGTCATGGATTGAACCTAGTAATTCCTCGTGATTGCTCTGGAAAACTATGACATTCCTCTTATTCACGTGCGAGTTGTCAGAGCAGGTAAATCCATACTTTTGTAAGTATTCACACACATGCATATCCTGTATCTTTTATGAAGTTGCTGTGGTACGAGTTTATCTTAAAAAAAAACCAACATTAAATTATTTTTGTATAGGCTATTTATTGTTTGCAATGTNTTATTTTTGTATAGGCTATTTATTGTTTGCAATGTTCATTTTCCCAATTATTAGAATGCTTTTGGGTATTAAAAATTATTGGTTTTATTTTTCAGTTATTATCAGTAACAGCAGTTACGCGCTGGCCTATCATGGTACAGAATCGTGCGGCTAAATCTTAGTATATTTTGTTCTTTTGGCATGTCTCTAGTTCTTGGTAACTGAGATATTTCTCCACATGCACGTTTGCATTACTTTTGAGTATAGCATTTTACTGTCTGCAGTTGCAACATTCTTACCAAAAAATAATCATGATCTTAAGTTCGTGCCACATTGTAGGAAATTGTGTCTCATGGAAACTTATAATATGAGCTTGACTTTTTCCATAGCCATTTTTATAATATTCGTAACCCTCACTTAGGGTGTCGACTGAATTTGGGAACGTTCTTTAAGATTAATTGTTAACGACTTCATTGGACCCGCAAAACTCTAACTCGTAATCTTTTTTTTCATGATGCCACTAAATTTTAGTATTATCGCAATAACACGATGCTGAAATTGTAAACAACAATTTGATCCGAGTATTTAGCTTCGATAAATACCTCTACAGTGCATTGAGTTCCCGTTAACATGGACATCTTTGAAAGCCATGCTTTTTTTTAACCTTACTGCTGATCGTATATCGTTCTGGTGCATGTTACAGTTAACACTGCCATGGGCCCTGCAACACCATGAAACTCTTATGAAAATAAACATATTGTTGGCTGTTCACGGAAAATTGAGCACTTTGGAAAGCCCTGCTTGGGATGCACTTTTCCTTCTCATTTTGTGTCCTTCTGCTGTAAAATTATCACCACCACTGGCTTCATCACGTTACTCATGGGCCGTCCAATGAAACCGTCGAATTATTAGGAACGTAGATGTTTTAATTATACATATTCAGATTTGTACTTCAATATACATAAATCAAGCAATGCTAGCTTTTCTGTTAGATTTTAAATGGACTGTAACAATTGCCTATTTTCGGCAGTGGATTCATTTCATTTAAACGCTCAAATAAATATTTGTATTTCTTTTCACCACCAAAACTAGTTTCAGTTCTGTTTATTTTCTTTCTAACAGCGTCTTCTACTTGACTGCACTGAGTGTGCACACAGTGCACCTTGAAAACTAGAAAATTGCAATTATCACGTGATTTTCCGAATCGAGTGCTAGTTTGTCGGCCACATTTTCACTCAGACTGCCACACTGACTATGGAGATAGCGCGATAAAAATTGCACCCAGTGCGCATTTTCCAATGCGAGTGCATATGAACCGGAACTAGGAGCACTCGACTAGTGCGTATCGAGTGTAGTCTAGTGCAGTAATTGGAGGGTGCCATAAGAGATCCGAACACGGGACCCCTCCGACTGGCCGGACCCGAGTGGCAGTAGTTGTTTATCTCTAGCGATGTCTTGTTGCACGACAGCGGCACAAGCAAAAAAGAGGATGACCGATTGGTGAGGGGGGTGGGGGTCAAAACGATTACAGAGTTCACTAGTGTCATGACAATAAACTAGCTTAACAACCACCGGCAATGGCTGTGATGGTTCTATAGTGTTCTTTATATCCAATAATGATTTTTAGCAGCGTTCTAACATTACATTTTTGGTCGAAATGTTTACGTGATCCTCTATGTTATATACACATGTGATTCAGCATACTTAAAATTATTGTGTAGTAAAATCATAATTTTCTAACGTATTAGCATTTTTTGTATTTAGAAGCTGAACAAATTTTGGAATATGAAAGATTATTGAGAGCAAGAACGTGGGAATATTACCTTACACGCTAGTTGCAATCTGAAGGTTTTTGGGAAGACTATACAGAAAAACCATATCGGATGTTCCCTTCTACCTTTGCGAGGAAATAATGTGTAACAGTAATGCAATTATCTCGAGCCACTTCTCACACCGTACATTTCTACAATATCATTGTTTCCAGAATATTATTGTAACGGACATATCACTCTGGGAAACTATTAGTTGGGAATGTTGGTGAAAACCGTTATCTAACATTGCTATGTTTTAGCTTTTCCATTCTGACCTCCAAAAAAAAAAAAAAGGTAATTTTTATGTTGCACGAGCTTTTGAATAGTTTACTACCGCATAGAAGCTGTTGACGGTAATCTGAGCACTTTCGAAAGCAATGCTTAAGATCTACTTGTATGCATATTAAGTATTCCTCCGCCATATATAAAATTAATATTGTCAAGGGCTTGATCACTTTAGTCAAACGTCTGTCAAATGAAACTGTGAAATTATTGGGAAAGGAAATATTTTAAAAATTTGCTAACTCTTCTACTAATATACCTTAATAAATAGAAAGCTAAACAAATACCCTCGGTGTTCATAAATGTTTACCCAAGACTTTTACTTCAACGTCAAAGCATGGGTATTCGTTTCCTTCATCGTTACAAACTTTACTGGGCGCATACCCGCAGGTGGGGCAGTGGCATTTTTCAAAGGTTGATTTCAAAAGCGCTCACCTTACCATGAACAGCATATAGGAGTATTGTTAAGAGTACCAAATATACAATTTATAAGATACAAAATCGCCATTACTGACCAGGCAATCCAAGCACTCCCTACAAATCAACCTGTCACGCAACCAAGTAGGCTAAACACACGTCCCATTTCCATTTTGTCTAAATACGAGCAACTATCAAAATAACGAAAATTTGGCCAATCACTTGCACAAAATATAATAGATAACATGTTTCTCATAGAGTATATTGCAAAAGAAAAAAAAATTAAAACAGTTTCTGTTACAGAGTTCTCGTATCATAGTCCAAAATTAATTTCTAAAAATAAGTGAACGTAAAAAATAAANGTCCCATTTCCATTTTGTCTAAATACGAGCAACTATCAAAATAACGAAAATTTGGCCAATCACTTGCACAAAATAGAATAGATAACATGTTTCTCATAGAGTATATTGCAAAAGAAAAAAAAATTCAAACAGTTTCTGTTACAGAGTTCTCGTATCATAGTCCAAAATTAATTTCTAAAAATAAGTGAACGTAAAAAATAAAGAGAGGTAAAAAAGAACTGAAAAGATGTTTGTCTAAGTTTCCTAATAGCGAACTTATTTTTATTTGAGTGAAACATATAAATGTGTAAAGTATAAAGTGAGGCCATTTATAATCTGCTTGCTAGTTACGTTTCAGAGACAGCCAAATTGGTGAGCGTGAACTTCTGTGTCAAAGCAGTCACTTTTAAACAAATTCCTAAAAAACAATTCAAAATTGGTTTACTACGTATGTCGAAACCTAGTACAAAATAGTTGGCTTCATCGTCCCGAGAAAGGAATCTGAGTGTTAACCACGTGGCTACAAACATGTGCTTCACTTACTCACCGGTCTGGGTTGGGTGGAATTCTGCTGCTTTTTACTCACTGCTATAAAACCACGCAAATTATTCTATCGCAGTGCAGATCCAGCGGGACGATCTCTGGTGATGTTCTGGAACGACTGATCGACGACCGCTCTCGCGAAGCTACTTGACTGGTCTCAGGATGCACTCTGACGTCCCTAGGGAGTGCTTTAAAAGTCGTACTGAAATTATCGTACCGCGTAACCATAGTTCACGTACGCGACCCCTAAATTCTCGTACTGCACATTATTGAAACTGTAAGAAAAGGCTGATGTATTTCGTAATTTATTTAGGGAAGTACAATTTAATAGTCCGTGAAACATTAACTTACTTTATAAATATTAATTATATTCTACAATTTAAAAGAGTTCAGTAGGAAAAAGTCATAAAATGGCAATCCAAAGGTTTTGGGTCCTCGGTAGTTAAGCGGTAGCTTGCTCGCCTTCCAAGGCGAACCGTGTTCAATCCCCGGTCGGGTCACTCCCGGATTTCCTTGCAAGTTGGAATCGTGCCGGGCGATGCCGTTGGTCGGCGGGTTTTTCTGGGGGATTTCCCGTTTCCCCAGCCTTTGCATTCCTGCGCTGTTCCATTCTCACTTAATTTCACCCTCATCGGCTCTCAAGATCTTGTTTTAAGAGGTGCACAAATCTCTCAACTCAACAACTCAACTAAATAAGGTTTTAACTAACTTTGTTAAAGGCTGTTCGGAGTAATGAGAGCACTTTCGAAAGCTCTGCCTAAGTTATACATTTATCCTCATTTTGTATATTTTCGCTGTAAGTAAAATTTAAATTGTCATGAACTTAATTGTCTTGCTCGTATGTCAATTCGTACATTCTAACGTCTATAATGAAAAAGAAAATGATCTACCATAAATTTTAACATTACACCAGCAATACGTCAAGACTTATGACTATTTTCCTAAATTAGCTGCCAACTTAAATGAGCTTGCATAACAATGTGTTCGGTATTCTATGCGCAGTTAACAGGTAGTGATTTTGTTTCCAAAGGTTGGGTTCAAAAGTGCTCACTTTACCATTACTACGCGAGAAATTATGCAAAATAAATGCATCGATCTAGCAAATATTTACTTTTAAAGTTGTCATTAAAAACCTTTCTCAAATTTTTAGTGTTTCTTCCAAAAACCTGTGGACGTCAGTTAACGCAATTGGCGTTACTTTATATTGTTACATGGGACGCTAAAGAGGGGTATCTGAGTTTGTGAGGGATGGAGCTCATATAAAAAATTAATTAACTAAATCTGATATTTACTTTATTCACACAGCTATTATTATTTACAACATTAAATCATCTGTTTCCATTATCGCTCTTTTTATTTCACAATAAGCGCTTATTTGATGTATATTTCAACTCAAATTAACGTCCTTCTTAATGTCTCTGTTTGGTTACAGTCAATTAACTCACACTCATTAATTAACACATGTTCAGTCTGTCTGTTGCTACCATTTGTAATGCCTTTCACTCACGCATCTAGTCAAGCCTGCCAGCCACACTCTTCACTGCTTGATACTCGCCGTCGCAAATTTCCCTTCCGCTGGTCACTTCTCTCGCTGCTCATCTTCTGTCGCTCGGAACTCAGTCACTCATCCATTTAACAAAAACCACAACTCCTCGGCTCGGAGGCCTGTCACACTTTTATATCGGTCGCGCTGACCAACTGGAAGGTTCAACGCACCCNGCGCTGACCAACTGGAAGGTTCAACGCACCCCGAGTCACACCGAGAGAACTTGTTGAGTAATCCAGAGCATTCTTCAGATAAACGCAGAAATCCTATCCGCCGAAGGTCAGGAGCGGCGAGCTGACAAAGGGTTATCGCGGCAGAATGCCTCCATGACTCAAAATGCTGGTAGGATTATCGCTCGACTGTAATTCAAACATCCCTTATTGACTCGCCGCCCCACTATCATATCACTACCATGTCCTTCTCATCCGCCATCTAGCGCGGGATGCGAGCAGTGAGCGTGTAACAAATACTGAAATCTCTTAAATAATCATCATAGTACATATTTTTTCTACCACAAACACCAAAGCCATTGATAACTGAAAGTTGCGAGATGATAAAAAGAAGAAGAATACGCGGGCGGGTACGTTTGTAAGGCATACTCTACAATTACACGGATGCAGATGTGTTTCATGGACGCAAACACTTAATTACTACGGATTCTGTCTAAAATAAAACGTACGTGGTCTCCTACACACACGCGTGAACCTATGAAGAGAGTAGGGCAACTCCGGAATCCGTGTATCCTGGCTCGAAGTATTGGTTTGCAAGAAGAGTGGAGAGATTTGGGCTGCTCTTAACATCGCGGTGAGGTGAGTGTGGAGTAGCGCCGGAATGCAAGGGCGGGGGAGACGGGAGATCTCCGAGATAACCCGCCGACCAGCGACATAGAAATGGACAATACCATCTTCAAACCAATGCCCTTCCCTTCTTGTAAACGGAGCCGCGATGGTGTAGTGGTCCGACCACTCGCATCCCACTTAGGCGAACCGGGCTCGATTCCCAGCGGGGTCGCTCCGCGGATTTTCGCACGTGATAATCGTGCCGGACGATGCCGCTGGTTAGCAGGTTATTTCGGGGATCTCCCGTTTCCCCAGCTCTTACATTCTGGCGCTGCACCGTACTCACCTCATTTAAACCTCATCGGATCTCAAGATCCCGATGTTAAGTGCCGTCCAAATAACTTCACTGTACTACAAAATGGTGCTATAATTTGTATTCAAAAATTCTCCGAAGTACACATTCTTATTTTAAGAACTCGTGATCCNTGCCGGGCGATGCCGTTGGTCGGCGGGTTTTTCTGGGGGATTTCCCGTTTCCCCAGCCTTTGCATTCCTGCGCTGCTCCATTCTCACTTAATTTCACCCTCATCGGCTCTCAAGATCTGGTTTTTAAGAGGTGCACAAATCTCTCAACTCAACAACTCAACTAAATAAGGTTTTAACTAACTTTGTTAAAGGCTGTTCGGAGTAAAGAAAGCACTTTCTAAAGCTCTGCCTAAGTTATACATTTATCCTCATTTTGTATATTTTCGCTGTAAGTAAAATTTAAATTGTCATGAACNAAAGCTCTGCCTAAGTTATACATTTATCCTCATTTTGTATATTTTCGCTGTAAGTAAAATTTAAATTGTCATGAACTTAATTGTCTTACTCGTATGTCAATTCGTACATTCTAACGTCTATAATGAAAAAGAAAATGATCTACCATAAATTTTAACATTACACCAGCAATACGTCAAGACTTATGACTATTTTCCTAAATTAGCTGCCAACTTAAATGAGCTTGCATAACAATGTGTTCGGTATTCTATGCGCAGTTAACAGGTAGTGATTTTGTTTCCAAAGGTTGGGTTCNTGAGCTTGCATAACAATGTGTTCGGTATTCTATGCGCAGTTAACAGGTAGTGATTTTGTTTCCAAAGGTTGGGTTCAAAAGTGCTCATTTTACCATTACTACCCCAGAAATCATGCAAAATAAATGCATTGATATAGCAGATATTTGCTTTCAAAGTTGTCATTAAAAACTTTTCTAAAATTGTCAGTGTTTCTTCCAAAAACCTGTGGACGTCAGTTAACGCAATTGGCGTTACTTTATATTGTTACATGGGACGCTCAAAGGGCGTATCTGTGTTTGTGAGGGATGGAGGTCATATTAAAAATAAATGAACTAAATATGATATTTACTTTATTCACACAGCTATTATTTACAACATTAAATTATCTGTCTCTACTATTAGTCTTTTTATTTCACAATGAGCGCTTTATTTAAAGTCTATTTCAATCCAAATTAACGTCCTTCTTAATGTCTCTGTTTGGTTACAGTCAATTAACTCATACTCATTAATTAGCACATGTTCAGTCTGTCTGTTGCTACCATTTGTAATATCTTTCACTCACGCATCTAGTCCAACAGCTCAGCCTGTCAGCCACACCCTTCACTGCTTGATACTCGCCGTCGCAAATTTCCCTTCCGCTGGTCACTTCTCTCGCCGCTCGTCGTCTATCGCTCGGAACTCAGTCACTCATCCATTTAACAAAAACCACAACTCCTCGGCTCGGAGGCCTGTCACACTTTTATATCGGTCACGCTGACCAACTGGATGGTTCAACGCACCCCGAGTCACGCTGAGAGAACGAGTTGAGTAATCCAGAGCATTATTCAGATAAACGCAGAAATCCTATCCGCCGAAGGTCAGGAGCGGCGAGTCGACAAAGGGTTATCGTGGCAGAATGCCTCCACAACTCAAAATGCTGGTAGGATTATCGCTCGACTGTCATTCAAACATCCCTTATTGACTCGTCGCCCCACTATCATATCACTAATATGTCCTTCTCTTCCGCCAGCTGGCGCGGGATGCGAAGCAGTGAGCGTGTAACAATATACTGAAATCTCTTAAATAAACATCATAGTTCATTATCTTTTCTACGACAAACACCAAAGCCGTTGATGACTGAAAGTTGCGAGATGATAAAAATAAGAAGAATACGAGGGCGGGTACGTTTGTAAGGCATACTCTACAATTACACGGATGCAGATGTGTTTCATGGACGCAAACACTAAGCACTACGGGTTCTGTCTAAAATAAAACATAAGTGGTCTCCTATACACACGCGTAAACCTATGAAGAGAGTAGGTCAACTCCGGAATCCGCGTATCCTGGCTCGACGTATTGGTTTGCAAGAAGAGTGGAGAGATTTGGATGGCTGTTAACATCGCGGCGAGGTGAGTGTGGGGGAGCGCCGGAATGCAAGGGTGGGAGAAACGGGAGATCTCCGAGATAACCCGCCGACCAGCGACATCGAAATTGACAATACCATCTTCAAACCCATGCCCTTCCCTTCTCGTAAACGGAGCCGCGGTGGTGTGGTGGTCAGACTACTCGCATCCCACCTAGGCGAACCGGCCTCGATTCCCGGCGGGGTCGCTCCGCGGATTTTCGCACGTGATAGTCGTGCCGGACGATGCCGCTGGTTAGTAGGTTTTTTCGGGGATCTCTCGTTTCCCCAACTCTTACATTCTGGCGCTGCACCATACTCGCCTCATTTAAACCTCATCGGATCTCAAGATCCCGATGTTAAGTGCCGTCCAAATAACTTCACTCTACTACAAAATGGTGCTATAATTTGTATTCAAAAATTCTCCGAAGTACACATTCTTATTTTAAGAACTCGTGATCCNTACTACAAAATGGTGCTATAATTTGTATTCAAAAATTCTCCGAAGTACACATTCTTATTTTAAGAACTCGTGATCCGTGTACGTTTATTACTTAACATTTGAAGTGAGTGTTCCAAAAACTGCAACACATTTCGCGTACCTGGTAAACAATTTAAACATTTTCTCACTCGAAGAGTAATTATTAAAATGCAAAATATGAAACGTTACATATGTAATGAACCCAAAGTGCTTACTTTGATGATTTTCCAGGCCCAGGATTTTCTGTAGACTTTAACCAACGTCATCTTCAGCTATAGTTTTCTGTGACGTGGTCGTTGTGCGTGGTTCTGAGTGTATGTAATGGTCTCGTCATAATTTCACCTCTGTATTGTTTCCTGCTCGTAATTTTTTCTGTTTTTTTTTTAATGTAGGCAATGTTTAAGGCCTGTCACCTGGTAGGCAACCCTGAGCGCATTTGAGTGCTGGTCTGTATGATCGCTAGAGAGCCTTATTGACAGCAGCGCGGCTTAGGTTAGATTCACGACGCAATCTGTACACTTAATAAACATGTACATATCAAAATGGAAATATGCCTTCTTTAGNCTTAGGTTAGATTCACGACGCAATCTGTACACTTAATAAACATGTACATATCAAAATGGAAATATGCCTTCTTTAGAGCACGGTTCTTGGTCGTCACGTATGTGTCGTGTTGTAAGAACCCTCGGCGTGTATACTTGTACGAAATCGCGATATTTTATTTCATGTCATTTCCGTAAAGCCCTCATGGCTGACGTCTTAATTACAGAAGGAAAAGAAGACAATTAATTGTATGATTTAAAAGTTTTTGCTGAAACAATAAGTATTTACTTCCCTTTAAACATTTAAATAATACCTCTTAACTGTGTTATAATATTTACTTAATAAATCACTACTTCGCCCAAAAACACTAATTATTTATTCTGTGCTATTGGCTGGACACAAGAAATGTTTATTCGTTACGAATCACACTTTTTACGTACACGTTAAATGCGGACAACTCTTACGTAAACAAAATTCATCGTAAACCAAGCGTTAGCGTGGAAGGGAAAAATGTTGCTGTTTTCAGCATACGTAGTTGGCTCGATTCTCAGTACACGACGTGGCTATCTGCTTGTGAGAATAAAAAAAATTAACGCGTGGCCTTGGTATACTTTCAAGATAATTTCCCAGTAGCAGTTATCTTGCAGTAATAATTTGTTTTGGTAAACGTTTGTGAGATAATGATACCACCCATAAGTATATTATCCATCCATAAGTATATTATTTTCGGTTTAGCGTGTGTTTGGTTTGAAAGCTTCGTTCGTATTTTCAAGTTTTTTTTTTTCCGCATCACATTTACAACAGTATTTTTTTTATGTGTCTGTTCAACTATTTTATCTTATTCATTCCCAATTTACTCCTCATACTTATCTGTGAAAAACTGTTTATAATCAAATATATTTAATTTTTTAACACTTTGTCTGTATTTTAAATTAAACTACAAAAATAATAATTTGATAAATGCAAATGTGTTGATATTAAAAGTAAGTTTGAGACCTACAAGACGTGAGTTTCGATTTCGAGTGTGATAGAATACCAACTGATACACTGAATTTTTTGTATGTTATCCGTTTTACAGTCCCAGTCACAGATGACACCATACGCTTGCAGAACATGTGGAATAGAGCAATAATAAGTTGGCAAGTTTTTCCAATGGAACAGACTTCACAAAGTATCACGAAGGAAATGTGTCACCTGAGTCCAGTAAAATATTATCCTGCCGTCGTCAGGCATAATGTGGTATCAGCATTTTGTTTCAGAAAGCCGAGTTTCGGCCACGCATTAACTTCTAAATCAAAGTGTTGTGATGACTTGCGTTTGTTAATTGCGCTGTACTTGTGTTCGACACTTGTCTTGTAAGCAGGGAACGACGCGCTCCGAGCTCGATGGTATTGGCATTGACCATTCACGTCAAACATGTGTAGAAAACTCCACAAATCAGATCAGCCACAAGGAATACCAGGGTACCGGTGCCTTGCTGTGTACAGAACCGATCATAAATATAATTCATATGCATCGTGTTAACGATCGAGGACTAGGTGACTGAACGAGATTTCATGCTCCAAATTGTTTATGAGAAATTTTGTGTGAGGCCTGTTTAAAGAGGTGGACGCTTTAGTCGTCACTAGGATTAGTTACGACGTGTTACAGCTCAGTATTGTCACTGGGATTAGTTACGACGTGTTACAGCTCAGTATTGTCACTGGGATTAGTTACGACGTGTTACAGCTCAGTATTGTCACTGGGATTAGTTACGACGTGTTACAGCTCAGTATTGTCACTGGGATTAGTTACGACGTGTTACAGCTCAGTATTGTCACTGGGATTAGTTACGACGTGTTACAGCTCAGTATTGTCACTGGGATTAGTTACGACGTGTTACAGCTCAGTATTGTCACTGGGATTAGTTACGACGTGTTACAGCTCAGTATTGTCACTGGGATTAGTTACGACGTGTTACAGCTCAGTATTCTCACTGGGATTAGTTACGACGTATTACAGCTGGATTTTATTTGCATATATATGTTTTTCATATTTATTTGGTACGGAAATTATAGCTTACTATGTTTAGGACATATATATGTATGTAGTCATTTTCGTTGTCGGTAGTGAGAGCTTCTGTCTGTATTGCTCTAGCGACCCATCGATAGGGACCATAGTTCGAGACTTGACGCTATACAAGAAAACTATTAATTATATTTCAGACTTGACAAAATCTGGGTTTTTTATCTCAGTGGTGGAGGTGAAGTTAATATTAGCGAAGCGAGGGTTATGATAAATTAATAACACAGAAATAATTTATATACTTTTACCTTTATTTACAGATTTGACATAATTTGAATACATAATTATATTTGATACATGCCAGCCATATTCTTCTTCATTCAAGCGAAACATTTATGCTGTCTGTTTTGCAAGATAAACACTATCTGGTGTGAGCATTCAAGATGTCCTTATTCGAATATACTGCGCGGTAGTTATCACATGGGAAGGTCTTGTAGACAGCAGCAAATCTGCAGTTGCTATCTTCATGACGTTTGGTCCAGCTGTGCTTCCTGAATGTCTTGCCACAATACTTGCACTCGCTTCCCGATGAATGACAAACATAGCATTTACATGTATTGTTTTGCCTATACATGCTATCGCTTCGGGTAAACATCACATCACAGTATCATAGTGGAACGCTTTGTATGCTGGACTGAACATGCAATGGCAACTTTCATGCCGGCGTGTGATAACATTGTAACGCCTGTAGTAGCTCTTGAGGATACCTTGCTGTTGACGACGATATTACCGATGGTAAGTCTTCATACCTTAATTCATCTTCATATTGTAGTAAAATACTGCTTTCCACCACTATGCTTGACAACGGTATGCTTTTCATTTTACGTGATGCTTGCTTATATATATATACGGTCCACATATCTTGTCCATTTTTATTGCTTGTCTCGGCTTGCCTCAGTGAACGACTGCTGGTTTAAGATAGGCTACCAGCTTCGCTAGTACCGAGACACTTTCGAGAGCCTCGCATAATATGTTAGGTCCCTTTAACGCTGTGTATGATAGTGTCCTTTGTGTTAGGTCGCCGATGATGAAACACTTTCGAGAGCCTCGCATAACATGTAAGGCTCCTTTATCGTTCTGTATGGCAGCATTCTTTATGTTAGGCTGGCGATGATGTGACACTTTTGAGAGCATCGCGTAACATGTTAGGCTTCTTTATCGATGTGCGCGGCGGCACTCATTACGATATGCTGTCGATTATGAGGTACTTTTGTGAGCCTCGCGTAATATTTTAGGCTCTTTTATCATTGTGATATTTATGATAGGTTGTCCATGACGAAACACTTTCGTGGGCCGCGCATAACATGTTAGGCTTCTTTATGGTTATGTTTAGCGATGTCATTTATGTTAGGCTGTCAGTTTTGTTAGTGACGAGACACTTTCGAGAGCCTCACGTAACATGTTCGGCCCCTTTACCGTTGTGCGCGGCAGTGTTATTTATGATAAACTAACGATGGCGAGACACTTTCGAGAGCCTCGCACAACATGTTTGGCTCCTTTATCGTTCTGTATGGGCAGCATCCTTTATGTTAGGCTTAGGTTGGGAAAACTCTGGGATAACCTGTGTATAGTATATATGTGCGTGCGTGCTTGTATATGTATGTGTATATGTGTGCGTGCATGCGTACAAGTGTCCATCAGCATCCTTTATGTTAGGCTGTATGCATCGTTGAAGTGTGCTGCAGCGTCCTTTATGTTATGCCTCGCGCTTCGTTTTAGTGTTCGGCATCAACATTTATGTTAGGCCGCACGCGTCGTTGAAGTGTTCAGCGCCAACATTTATGTTATACTGTGAGCGTTGTTGAAGTGCACTGCTGCGACCTTTATGTTATGCCGCGCGCATCGTTAAAGTGTACAGCGATGTTCTTTATGTTAGGCCGCGTGCTTCGTTGCAGTGTCCGAGATACTTGCGAGAGCCTCGCGTAACATGTTACGCTCCTTTATCGCTGTGCACAGTATCGATCATCATGATAGGCTGTGGGGGCATCAGGGAACACTCGGAGAAAACCCTCTTGCCTATGTTATGAGTTTGCTGGTTGTACCTTAAAAGGGGTTCGGGAATTATGGCTTACGATGATTATAAGTTCGCAAAGGGCTTAAATGACTCCGTGATAATTTTCGTTGTCGTGGGTGATGCATATGTTTTGGTGACTATATCTTATACGATTCGGAAATTAGGGTCAACTAGGCTTATACTCTGTGAGAAGTTATATGTCAGGGGGCAGTTAACACAAACATTCTTCAGCTAATATGAATGGTACTGTCTCGCCAGTTTTGAGAGCCTCGTGTAGCTAATCAGATAAAAAAAATAAAATTTAAATAAAATTTTAAAAAATAAATATTTCAAATTAAAATTACAAAAAAAAATATTTTTCAAAAAAAATTGTGAAAGTCTTGTGTAGCTAATCAGAAAAAAATAAATTAATATTAAAAATAATAAATATTTTAAATAAAAATAAAAAAATTATTTCCAAAAACATTGCGAGAGCCTCGCGTAGCCAATCAGAGACGAGAGAATTTTGCGAGCCTCGCGTGGCCACTCAGAGCCCATGTCGGGATGAATGCATGAGCAGGAAAAAAACTCTGTGATGACGTCATCAGCTCCCATGGGAGACGCATGCCCCTCGTCCGCTCTCTGACAGGTGCCTTGGAACCGCCCTTTTATATGTAATGTAAATAATTTGCATATAAAGCTTAATATACATTTTAATGAGAAATTACGACTCATGGAATTTATCTTGAGTTTGGCAGTCAGGGAAGAACGGGTCTTGGAATCGTGGTGACTTTTCAACTATTGTTACAAAGAAAGCAAAAACAACATCGAGTTTAGATCAATTTACTATGGATTATAACCAAGCAATTTTAGTGATTAAAATTCTATTCTAGATAAGAACGAACTATTAAATGTGAAACATGCTCGTATTAGTAACAAAATAAATCAATTTCAAAACTGTAAAAAAATTAATAAACAAATTGCTTTAAATTTGTAAGTTTGGAAAGAATTTTTGTGATTTCTTTCTTGCCTTTTCTCCTCTTCAGAAAAGTTAGNTTGTGATTTCTTTCTTGCCATTTCTCCTCTTCAGAAAAGTTCGTATTATCCTATAGTATCCATTACATCATCAAGATGTGTCGATAAAAATAATTCGCGAAATAAAACATTTTCATTAAAGAGGTTATTAACAAAAATTTATATTATTTCATAAACATTAAAAAAAGAAACTTAAAATTTTTGCAATATATAAATCACATTTTAAAAAACTTTCGGTTACATTCAATATTTTCGAAATACATCGAGGGTACGAAGTATTAGAAAAATCCAGGTCAAGATGCGCTGCCCTTTTCCAGGCATTTGCATATTATAGCAGTGGCCACCCACTGTTGATGGTAACGTGTCAAGTCTGTCCACGAAGTGAAGTCTCAATATTTTAATTTTTCTAATGCCTGATATTTTGTATCCACCATCAAGTGACGAGTCTCTACACTGACAGTGTCGTGCAGAGCAATAATTTACCTGCAGCCACCAGTACATCCTCACGCATCTCAAAATTGCCTCCGTGCAAATTATATATTAGTTAACTCGATACTTGAAACTGCTTTCGAAACAACATTTTGTTTAAAGTCAGGTGAGATCATATACGACAAAGTCGTTACCTTAACTGTTACACAGAAGTACCTGTGGACGGTGGAGTAGACAAGAATTTTTTTTGTTTCGATTATGCAACTCAGAGCGGAGGATTAAGTTTTTAACTGAAGTAATTATTAATGACAGCCTGTGGTAGTAAATATTAGCTCCTATAAGTCCGTAGAGGTGAAAGGCCAAACATTTTTTTAGCGTAAATGATTGAACGGGGGTAAATTTTTAATTTTGGTTAACTATCGTTACCGTGGCGGCAGGCTATACGAAGAAGGCGGAAATATATATACTCATACACTAGGTTACCTTCAACCCAAAAAGGCACACAAATGCACGTGTAATCTTTTATTCAAACCCGGGACACTATGCACTGTAAGCCGACGACACATATGGGTGCTAACTTGGTAAAAAGTGGTTATCAATAATTTCACCCTAACTTTTTAAGTTTCTAACGAAAGAGAATTTAATTTATTTCAAAATTTAGTTCAAAGTTAATTTTATTCGCATCTATTTTGGTCAAGTTGAAACTTATGAAAAAGCATATATTTGTTATAAAATTCCAGTGCAGGCATTGTTTTCCAGAACAGATAACAATGTTGGTGTTGATTCAAGAACTGATGTTAAATACTTTATATATATATATATATTTATTTATTATTATTTATTTTTACTAAAATTTCACCGTCTAAACTTTGTACATTATTTGCACTTAACAGTGAACTTCAGAAATATTTATCAGCACATGTAATTCCAATTGAAGATGCATTTTTTATTTTTGAAAAATAATGGCAGTTACATGCTTTTCGTGATTTTTGCAATTCGCTATGCCAGTAGTTAATTATTTACTTGAATAAAACTAGGTTTTTACTCAATGTCGATATTTTATGAAATAACGTTGTGTGATAAGTTGGTTTTTTTTTCCACATATACCAACTTCAATCAATTACTTTCACAGTCCCTAAATTTTAAATTATCTTAGTTAAAATACGGCAGATCGTCGTAAAGTAAAGTTCAAATAGTTTTTTTTAATAACCTTGTCATGTCTGGCTGGCGGCCCAGTCATGCCACTGGGGTAGGCTACAGTGAAACTATACAGTCAAAACTTTAGCCAATTATTTATTTCCTAACTTATGTTTACTCCTTAACCACAATGTGCATAAGGAGTGTATTCTTCTCTTTAATAAAGGCTACGCATTCTTCACTTTGCAAAACCATTAATCTCTTTTTCCCGAAAATGGTCTACATTTCGCTGATTTGCCCTTATCACTTCAGGTGAAATGGAAACAACCTAAAGAACGCACTACCTGATTTGTGTTGTATGCAGAATGTAAATATGTTTCATATTCAATCAAAAAATTTTGCTATGATTTTATTTGCAGACATAATGTATTTATTCGTGTAATTATTGCATCTTTGTAATACTGACAAAGACAGTGTATTGTTTGATTGATAAATGTTTGCAGCCAGCGCGATAATCGTAGTTACATGCATACGAATTACTAGTTATTTTAATACATACTGCCTTCTTATTTCAGGATTGTTATAGTTTACATATATAAGGCACCTAAAGCTTGCTCGGAAATTAAAAAAAGAATCACTTATTTCAAAAATGTAACGTTTTTTTTTCCAACCATTGCGCCATAGAACATTTTATTGACAACATAGGTGGTCTTTGTCCTTGAAATTATATACTGTAGCTAAGTTAAACTTATGCAGAATTTTTGATACAACGTTCGGTATCAAGAGGTTTTTTATGTATCAATAGCGCACAGCGTTTCCCATAGCATAACAAACTGGAAAGCTGCGAGGAAAAATTATCGGTTTATTTGAAACTTATCATAGACATCTATGTGACAATTGAAAAACTCGTTCTTTCCCAAACAGAACATACTCCAGACGCCATTAAGGCTAATGGCAAATACAACGTATGTATGCTCACCAGATACGCGTTGCCACCGAAACCAAACAATGATGAAACACAGCCACAACGCCAAAGATCTAAGGGCTTGTGTTCTGTAGTAAAACTTTATCATTTATGATTGGCGGGAAACATTATTGCACTGGCAATATCGAAACAAATTTTATAATAAAATAATTTTCTATACAGCAAGCTCAACGTGAGAACGTTCAAAATCAGGTAAGGCGATGGTGGCAGATGACATGAACGTCTAGTATTTGTTCAGTATAAGTAACGCGAAGTTAGCCTAGAAGCTGTCAGCCAGGCAGACCCTAAATATTTTAAGAGGCGATGTTAAATAGCAAGTTATAAAAAATAAATTACCATTTAAATCAACATTTATTTTAAACCTAAAGTTGACAAATCTGAATATTAAAACCTATGGTATTTTTAAGGATCCCGGCAGCAAGTATGACTGTTTTACGAATAAATAAGTGAACACTGAACCCGCATGTGCATAAGTGAGCAAGGGGGTTTGACGAGTCACGTGCTACGAAGCTAGCTGTGAGTCTTGAGTGTTGAAGTGTGCTGTGAAGTAGTGAGTCAATATTGAGCAATTATGACACGTCGTACATAGTAATTTTATATATAAACAGGTGGTAAAGTGGCACAGAAACAAATCACATAGTTAATTCATAACACTTCAAGCGTGAATACCATGGCATTTTTTAACATTTTTTTTTCTTTCAAAAACTTATCTTATCTTGAAACGTGGGGTTCATGTGTTTGATTATAGACTAATCAGTGCTTATACTCGTTTAATTGCATGTCCTGCAAGCCAGTAACTTATTTTAATATAAATTTTCCCTTAAAGCATGTCAAACATTTTGTATGCTTTCCTATAGCGCGTTTAAAATGTTTATCGCAAACAATGTGCCCCAACATGATGTGTGAACTTTATATAGTTATAAATACACCCGATAGCGGAGTCGTTTGAATAGGAACTCGAACCAAAATTGAATGGCCAAGGCCTGTACCAGGGGATCATCTGACANAAAAAAAAAAAAAAAAAACATGTAAAACCGGAATTAGGTTGACTGGGCCGGGATTCAAACCCGGTTCCTCTCGAATTCGAGCCCAGTACGGTGCCACTCTACCACCTCACTTGTGATCACACGTATCGTTGCGTTGTTTTATCAGAGTGTTTGCCGAGCGAGAGCCGGGCCATCCGTGTTCCTAGATTCTTGAGCTGCTGCAGTCGTAGTTTGTGTCGGTGGCAGACGATGGAGAGGATGACTGTCAGGCCAGATTATTTCCCGATATGTCGAAGGTTTGAATGCCAAGTAAAGTGCACGGGCCGCTGTCTGCGTCATTAAAAATTATAATTTTGGTTTTAGTGTTGATCCGCCCCTTTCTATCACGGTTATCCAATGGTACAACAGCCGTCAGAGAATAGGCCTTTAATTAGCACAAACTAACAAATGAAACATTTAATGTGACGTGCACTGTCACAGACATGTACTTTTGTGCTTTTATTTTCTCTAATTTAGGGGAAGTTGTTTCACGCCGCGCTTAACAGTTGTGTATTCCTGTTCCTTGCAATGGTTCTGCGGTTGAGAATGCCTGTTCTTCACTTCGATATCCGGCTGTTATACCTTTTAAGAGCGAGATGTGTGCTCAGAAACACAGTTTAAAATTCTTACGATCATCTTCCAGTGGGTTCCCTACGAAACTTCACCTCTGCACGCAGCAGAGGATACATCAAAGACACATGCAGTTATTTTTACCTCAAGAATACTTCCACCCTGCCTAGACGTGTTTTCACGAATCCTGTTATTAAAGCGAAGTGAAAGATATAGGCTGAGCTCTTCAGCGTCAATGGAATTGAAGTTAGCTGGAGAAGAAGCGCCATCGGAATGCAACGGTGGGGGAAACGGGAGTACCTCGAGGAAACACTACTGCAAATTTCGCCATATTTTCCAGGAGTGAAAGTCCAGTATTTATCTCGCCCTGTCCTATTTGGTGGAAGGCGAGTGTTTCTAATTTATAAACCATAGTGCCTTACTGTTATTAAATTGTTTTACGTTATCACATGTACTTATTTGTGCATACGCATTTCTGTTAATTAGTAAAAACAGTCCGTGTGTAACATTGAAACTTATGATTGTTTTTCTAACCCTTAGCTACCATTATATGGATAAAAATAATGCAGTTACAAGTTTATGACATTCTATAAAAATATTGTATTTATGGAACACAAACTGAACACACTTCGCAATTGTAACACCTTACTTGGTGGAAGTGGTTGAGCGCTGAATAGCTGCACACATGCGTGAAGTTCGAAACCCTGGCAGGTCGTTAGCATTAATAAGAGCTAACTTTTACTTGTACTGCATTGTTATCCTGATACTCCTCTCGGCGCTTCGAAAGGAAGACGTCAAGAAGAATAAATAATACAATGCTTTGGTTTTTAAACATTTTTTATTAATCTATTTTCCTCTCTTCGTACAGATTAATTGAACAACAATTCAGATAATTACTGCAGTTTCCTGTACTTAGAATATTAGTTCAAGTATTATAAACTTAACTGTATGTCACACATCTCCCATTTTCTACATGAGTTTCTTTGCAAAACCCTCATCGACGTAAGTGTCAAAGTGTGAAAGAAATAAATAAACCAAATTATAAAAATCTTCGCGGAGTAGTTTACAAAATTATTGACAGTCACATGAACGACAGAGCGCTATATGAAACACAGTCACTTGATGTTCACTTGCGTATTGTTAAATGGAGATCCTCAGTAGGCAAACAATTGTAGAGAAGCCAACCAGGGAACTGCGAAGAAGTCCAGCGGCACCTGAAACGGAACAAGTTAAACAAATTGCTTCAGAAAGTTTTAACTGTAGTAATTCTCCATTTATTCCACACGCCAACTCTAAATAAAAAACAACAAAATGCATTTGGAGAAACCGATAATTTGTCAAAATAACGGTGCTCTTATAATTTCAGTAGCCCTGTTTCAAATATGTAACAGTAATTTTACTGGCAGGTTACAATTTTTCAAGTCGGTCACCGATAGCAAGCGTATTTCTTTGACGTGTCAACACAGGGTAAGGTTTGTTCACCTCAAGAAGCTCAGTGCTTTTATTTTGGAAACGGAACATTTTCGCTGCTAGTGGTGTCGTATGTGTACTATAGTAACCTATACACACAGGATTTTTTCGTTTTGTATATAAGAAAATGGGGTAATAGCAACGTTCACAAAATAAATATAAATTTGTAAAACCTCCCGATTTGTATTGTTTTAGAACAAATGAAACGAATCATTTTTGTTCTTTGCACTTGAGTTAAAATGCAAGGAAATGTATCCACATGTACTTTAATATTCTGTGGTAAACTGAATGTAGCAAAACGTTGACTTACACTACGACATAATTTAAATTTGACAACTCAACTAAACAACAATGCTGAATAGGTTAAAAAAAACACATGTCTTACCTGACATTGTTGAGGCATCCAAGCTGACGTTCCCGAACCCAACGCCAGTATGGAGCAGAGCAGACACTGAGATTTGGTATTTGGTGTTGGCTGCCAGACCCGCTATTTGGAGGCTGTTCTCTTCGTTCGTGGCGTTTCGACATTCCACGCTTGTGGAGTTCTGCTTCCCCCAACACACACTGTAGGCTGCAATACACTGATCGACCGGGAGCGAAGAGTTCCACGCCACCCGCAAGGAAGACGAAGTTTCTACTAGAACTGTTGCGTTCTCAAATACTTCGTCCCCTGAAAAGGTAATCCATCACAAATATTACTATGATGTTATCACAGTTCCACCCGGAACATCTAAAGAACTATTCGAAAACACCATAGAACAAATTGCTTTACATAACGCAATTAAGGGTCGCAATGGCGTAGTGGTCAGACTACTCCTGTGGGTCGTGCCGGAAGGTCAGCGGGTTTTCTCGAGGATATCCCGTTTCCCCTGCCCTTGCATTCCGGTGCTTCTCCNTCGCAATGGCGTAGTGGTCAGACTACTCCTGTGGGTCGTGCCGGAAGGTCAGCGGGTTTTCTCGAGGATATCCCGTCTCCCCTGCCCTTGCATTCCGGTGCNTACTCCTGTGGGTCGTGCCGGAAGGTCAGCGGGTTTTCTCGAGGATATCCCGTTTCCCCTGCCCTTGCATTCCGGTGCTTCTCCATTCTCACCTCGCTTCACCCTCATCGGCTCTCAAGACTCCGTTGTTAAGAGCCGCCAAAATCTCTCCAGTCCACTAAACTTTTAACATCCGTGGCCGCCTGCCCAGGCCGTCAAACTGTGTGCAGAACTTCGACAGAAAACGCCCTATTACAGAACTGCTCACTTCGCTTGAGTGATATCTGCTTAGGAATATAATTTTAAGAAATGTTACTCATGTGTATACCAAGCTCAGATTCTCCATTTATCTCCAAAGGCAATATTTTCGCAAGTTAAAATGGCTGAATCGGGTGTTTTCGCTATAATGTGTAAGTATGAATATCCCGGTGCAGAATCAATCAAATGTATATACAAGTGCAGCGCCCTTTTATTTTTAACATTATAATATACAAATATACGGTCACGGCTGAAATTCTCAAAGAGGGGCGTTATCGACGGGAATACGGCTCGCCAGTTCAGTGATTTGCGTCTAGAGGCTACGATGAGGCGTGGTTTGCATGCCTGGGTCGCCCTTAGCGCTTTCCTCTTTCTAGACCTCGGGTGTGAATAATACCTCCAGCCAGACGGCCAACCTCAAAAGTTGGAGGTTTGGGACTCAGCACTGACCCACTCGCAGATCTTTTGTTTAGATTCTAACGTTGCCAATTCAGCGCAATGCACTTTGCGGTGCCATCAAAAATAATAGTTGTTACATGTATCATAGGTGTTTCCTGACACGATATAAAGAAACATTTCTTACTCACCTTCCGGTAAAGTGTATGCCGTTGTTGAAGCACTGTTCTCGTTCTCGGTCGTTCCGAAGCTCACGCTGACGTTAAACGCCGTGCACGAAGTGACATTCGTCTGTAGGTGGTTCGTTCTCCCCCCGTCATACAGAGTCGTGTAGCCGTAACTGGTAACTCCGACCCTGCTGCGGATATCCGTACGAACTCGATAATCGCAGTTTACTTGAGCGGCTGGTATTTCCCACTCTAGATCGAAGGAACTGGAGGTGTAGTTATAGACCGTCAGATTCTCCGGAATACCTGCAAGGAAGTTCAATTATTATATACCAGTTTGATTTCTACGTTATTCATAAGGATACATTGGGCAAGTAAACAAGTAGAAAATTTATTATTTAATAAAATAATTAAATTCAATAGTTGATTCCAACAATTTAATGATATTGGAAGCATTAAGTTGCTATGACTAATTCCAAACTAAAGGGCGTTCTATAAATTTTAAGGAAAATTACGCCACATATAAGAATACAGAGATAAAATTATCATATGTAACTTAATCCTACGTATGCTCCTACAAAATTGATTGTAAACGTATCTTATTCAATACAAAATATACAACATATAATATTACCATGTACTAATATCGAGATGTAGTATAAATGTAAAGTGGTAATATTTGAAAAAAAAAAATTTCACTTTATAATATTTAACATTAATTTATAATTTTCTGATGCAATCCATAAGTTACAAGATATTGTTTGAAGGAGGAAATTAGTTTATAGAAATCCCCGCACGGTAGTAGTAAAATCCTCCCGTTGTAGACGGAAATAAATTACCCAAAATTACCACAGTTAATTGAATTACCGGAACTGCGTTTTAGAGGCTTCCAAAAAGAGTGTTCTTCAAAGCCTGCCTGCGTCCAACAACGAGGGAAGACATGAAAGACAGNCGTTTTAGAGGCTTCCAAAAAGAGTGTTCTTCAAAGCCTGCCTGCGTCCAACAACGAGGGAAGACATGAAAGACAGAATTAGAGCAGCATGTGGATCTATCATCTGTGCTGAGGTCCGCCGAGCAACCGCGAATGTAAGAAGGAGAACAGAGTCTTTTCTGATACAGGATGTATGACATTTCGAACACTCATGAAGAGTGATGTTTGCGAATGAGTGTTCCCAGTTCTCAGTTCACGGTAGTTCTTTCACACCATGCCAGTATTTACAGTATACCCGACGTCCTTTTGATTGTACGTACAATAGGTATGCACGCCAGAAAAACCATATGTTTCGTTGATTTTCTTTTGATTGTAGTAAGTAAACCGCGTTTGCGATCAATTTCCATTGTGCGTAAACTACGCATGTCACAAACTATATGCTTATATGATTTAATTTATTGTGCGGAAACTATGCACGTCAGAAAAAAAAAGTTGTAGTAAATGCTGTTTATTTTTAGTTGATATATCGAACGATACCTTATACGACCCAAATTCCCATTTGACATTTCAAAACTCACCCCTCATGTCCCTACCTCCGGTATGTTCGGGGTAATGGGATTATTAAAAATCTATGATTCATATAGGCTATAGTTATCACACTTTTTTTTTCGCGAACCCCCAGTGTCGGATTGTTTCCGAGAAAAAAAAAAGGATGATGCGGGTGCTGTGAATGATCCGGCATACCACACGGCTTACCCATGATGTCCGGAGCACCAGCGAAGCGGAAGTTGTCGGATCTCTGCTGGCTGGCGTCCAGGACTGCGAGGTTGAGGACNGGATCTCTGCTGGCTGGCGTCCAGGACTGCGAGGTTGAGGACGTAGGCGTTGCAGCTCCGAGGGTGCGGCAGGTCCAGCGTGTAGTACGAGCCGCTGACTGCGACGTCGGTGCTCGTGCAGTTGGCTTCGCGCACGTCGCAAAGCGACAGCTGGAACTNTACGAGCCGCTGACTGCGACGTCGGTGCTCGTGCAGTTGGCTTCGCGCACGTCGCAAAGCGACAGCTGGAACTGCGCCGCGCACGTAGTTCCCGCCGTGAACACGTAGTTCCACAGCGCGGTGATGGTGTCGTCGTTCCTCCGCGTCACGCCCAGGCCGCTCACTGGACCCGGAGCTGCGCCGAGAAGCAATACATAAAGGCAGTTCACGGTTAACTCAGCACTTTTACAACTAACATTTGAAATGTGTCACTGCCCCTAGCTGCGTGTATTTTAACGGGCACACTAAGTACCATACGCTCAGCATGGTTGGAACCAACGGGAGGAAAGAAGTTCCATTTATTAACATCGAACTAAAAGTCTTAGGTAAACAATTATAAATACTAAAATTACTTATTTTGTTTCTGGTTTTATTTTATTTATTTACAATCATATTGTAAAATTACTGTTTAATTATACATTGGCGGAAAATGAAAAATGAACACCAGGACGTAACGGTCCCACATGAATGAAGGCTTTATTTAATAATCACGCAGGTTGTACCCGGTATATGATAATGATCGCAGGGTCATACACCTATGGACAGAGTCTGCAGAGTGTGTCTTGAACAACAATGTTGGTATCTTGTGTAGCCTCCTTTAGCGACATGCAATTCCTGCAGTCGTACGTAGAGACGATCATAAAGGTGTCGGATGTCATCTTGAGGAATAGTGTTCCATGCTAATTCCACCTGTTGTTGCAATTGACGGAGGTTTGTTTCCGGTATTGCGGACAGCACCAAACACAGTCCCATCATGTCCCACACATGCTCAATGAGGGACAGGTCGGGTGATCGTGCTGGCCAGGGGAGTTGACAAACACCTTCGAGAACGCGTTGGGTAACACGAAAAAGTGTTCATGGGCTTTGTCCTGCTAGAAGAGTATATCTCCTTGGCTTAGGAACGGCAACAAAATGGGCTGGNGAAAAAGTGTTCATGGGCTTTGTCCTGCTAGAAGAGTATATCTCCTTGGCTTAGGAACGGCAACAAAATGGGCTGAATTATTGTCTGGATGTAGCGTTCACTGTTCAATGTTCCCTCAACAAACACCAGAGGCGTACGGACATTGTAGGCTATTGCACCCCAGACCTTGATGTCAGGAGTTGGTCCTGTATGTCACGGCCGTATATACTCTGGTNGACATTGTAGGCTATTGCACCCCAGACCTTGATGTCAGGAGTTGGTCCTGTATGTCACGGCCGTATATACTCTGGTTGTTGCCGCTCTCCTGGTCGACGCCGCATTCGCAAACGACCGTCACTGGCGCCAAGGCAGAATCTGCTCTCATCACGAAACACAACTCCGCTCCATTCATCCCTCCAGTTGCGTCATTCGCGATGCCATCCGAGGCGGGCAGCACGGTGATGCGGTGTGAGAGGATGCCTGGCGGGCGGCACCCTTGATCGTAGCCCAGCGTCCAGCAAACGGTTGGTGATGGTCCTAGCTGACATCCTGGATGCAACTGTGGCCCTACTCTGTGTGGCGGTCGCCGTGCGATCAGCAATGGCTGCTCGTCTCATGCGGCGGTCCAGGTGGGAATCCGTATGCCCATGCCGTCGGGATCCCATTTGATGATGATGTGCACCATCTTTGGACCACCGGAACTACCAATGATGTACAGCAGACACTTCACGTTCTACGCATTGGGCAATTCTTTGGAAGGACCATCGACCATACAGCCTCCCTCAGGCCGACAATACGACCTCTTTCAAAGTCCGTTAATTGCACGAATTGTGGTCGCCTATGCCATCGTGGCATGTCTACACTGCTTACTACACACAGGCCAATTCTTGAAACAAAATCTACTCTTTCAAAGAGTCAACTACAGTTGTATTTGGCTCAGCTGTGTTATGCCTCGTACGCGGTTCCTACTCTGTCCACAGCACAACACTGTTAATCATTGTATGTACTGTCTTCTATCAGTGCCACATGCACATACGATGTTTCTATGTCACTGCTTTAGAGGTGTTCATTTTTCATTTTCCACCAGTGTAATTTTACATTTTCACTTGACCGACGCATGAATAAAGCGATGAGAACCGCGTAAATGTTTAATTTTACATTTGGCGGAAGAATACACAATGTGCTTAGGTTACATGTGGATCCTAAGCAGGGCTTTTATAGGCTATTTATGGTCAACTGAGCACTTGTGAAAGCTTTGCTTAAGATCTACTTGTATGCACATTGTGAATTATTCCGTCATATGTAAAATTAACATTGACACGGGCCTCGTCACTTTATTCATGCGTTAATCATGGAAACTAAAATCATTAGAAAAGTAAATAATTTTTTTAATTAGCTAACTCTCTGACGTGTATGTGTTGGAGTGTGACATAAACGCAATTATATTATCTATGGCGGCTTTTGTTGTTTTGTTGTAAATGTCTTTCCGACTGCTCGCTAAACTGTTGCTATATTATTATTATAATAAACTAAATACTTAAACTATAAATTACCACAAGATGTATTTTATCAGGTTATGGGCCCAGTACGGCCGTTAAAGTAATAAAGTTGTGATAGTAATTCCGTTAGTAAAAAAAGTTTTTTNTTACTTATTTTGTTTCTGGTTTTATTTTATTTATTTACAATCATATTGTAAAATTACTGTTTAATTATACATTGGTGGAAAATGGAAAATGAACACCCGGACGTAATGGTCCCACATGAATGAAGGCTTTATTTAATCATCATTCAGGTTGTACACGGTATATGATAATGATCACAGGGTCATACACCTATGGACAGAGTCTGCAGAGTGTGTCTTGAACAACAATGTTGGTATCTTGTGTAGCCTCCTTNAAAAATAATTATCAAAATAACCAGTACAATAAGCCTGATAGCCCCCGAAGTCCCCGATGCTATAATTGCAACAAGCATGGACATTTCAGTAAATTCTGTAAAAACAAAAGGAGAACTAATGATAAAGGTTTTGCAGCAGTTTTTTCAGCAGTTCATGAACAAATTGACAGAGTGGAATGGTATGTAGATTCCGGCGCATCTTCACACATGACAAATGTATCTGACTGGATGTATGATGTCCGGGCACCTCCGATTCAACAGATAATGGTTGCCAACAGTACTTCAGTCGCCGTAGAAAAGATAGGTAATGTAAACCTGGATCTCTTGGGTGAAGATGGTAAAATAAATCACATACAGGTGAGAGATATTTTATATGTTCCACAATTAAGTACCAACTTGTTATCAGTGAGTCAGTTGGCAAAGAATAACTGTCAAGTTATATTTAATAAAACTGGCTGTGAGATTTACAATGCACAAAAGCAATTAGTAGCATCTGCTAGACTGACTAATAACATGTATAAATTAAATATATGTCAAGGAAATGCAATGATTTCAAAACCAGAGGGTCAGAGCTTAGATATTTGGCACCGGAGAATGGGACATCTAAATTACAAGGATGTTACTAGATTGCCATCATGTACTGAGGGTGTACAATTATCCAATACTAAAGACAGTGAAAGTAATTGCATTCCGTGTTTAAAGGGTAAACATTCAAAACTTCCGTTTAAGAATATTGGCTCCAGGGCAACGGCCCCACTAGAGATAATACACTCGGATTTGTGTGGCCCTATGGAGATGCCCTCAATGGGAGGAGCCAGGTATTTCATCACCTTTGTTGATGACTATTCTAGAAAAGTTGCTGTTTACTTTCTAAAAAACAAAATGAATATAAAAGAAGTCTTTGAAGTATATAAAAAGGAAATGGAAAATCAACTGGAGAGTAAGATAAAAACTCTTCGCACCGACAATGGTTTAGAATATATTAATAATCATTTGTCTAATTATTTGTCAGGTTCCGGCATCAAGCATCAGACTACCACGCCGTACACGCCTGAACAAAACGGGCTTGCCGAGCGAATGAATCGCACACTCGTCGAGCGCGCTAGATGCATGTTGAATGATGCTGGACTTTCAAAGCAATATTGGGCAGAGGCAGTGGAGACAGCTGCTCACATAGTAAATCGTTCTCCGACTAGAGTCCTTGACTACGTGACACCCGAAGAGAAACTGACAGGTATCAAACCAAACCTTTCTCATTTAAGAATATTTGGCTGCAAAGCCATGGTTCACGTGCCAAAGGAGAAAAGATTGAAGTGGGATTCAAAATCTGCAGAAATGATATTTCTGGGATATTGCGAAAATACCAAAGGGTACAGATTATTGAATCCAAATACAAAGAAGATTACTAAGAGCAGGAATGTCATATTTCTAGAAGACTGCCACTATGATAAAACTATATCTAATGTGAACCCCAATACCACATTACAGATGTCTATGCCGTTGGAGGAACCTGCTCAAGCTCAGATTCAGACAGAAGATAACCCTGGCTCCGCAAACCACGACCAGAGTATCTCTACACTGATATCAGACGACAGTTTTAACTCTACAAGAGAAGTGTCTGATCGAGAAGATGAAACCTATGAACCGAGCACTGACAGTTCCTATGACTCTCCGAATAAATATGTAAACACGAGACCACGTAGAAGAAAACCAGTTTCTATAGAAAAGGATGGAGACTTACACTATGCATGTTGGGCTGTAAGTGAGGATCCCTCATCTCTAGAAGAGGCTCTATCTAGCTCTGAATCCAGTCATTGGAGTAAAGCTATGGATGATGAGTACAACTCATTAAAGAAAAATAATACCTGGTTGTTGTGTGATTTGCCTGCCGGTAAGAAAGCTATATCCTGTAAATGGGTTTTTAAAACCAAAAGAGATGAAAAAGGCAATATAGCAAAATACAAGGCAAGATTAGTGATCAAAGGATGCGCTCAAAGAAAAGGATTGGATTACAATGAAGTTTATTCTCCGGTAATCAGATATACATCCCTGAGATATTTGTTTGCATTAGCAGTGAAATATAATTTGCAAATGCACCAGATGGATGCCGTGTCTGCCTTCTTACAGGGCGAAATAGAAGAACAAATATATATGAGTCAACCTTCTAACTTCAAAGAAAATGATACACAAGTATGCTTATTAAAAAAGTCATTATATGGACTAAAGCAAGCCAGTAGACTGTGGAATCAGAAACTGAGCAATACACTTAAAGAAATAGGTCTGTTGCAGTCATTACTTGATCCTTGTATTTATTATAGGATTGAGAATGATGATATAACGTTTTTAGCTGTATACGTAGATGATATAATTTTGTATACAAGCTCTACGAGTACTAGAGATTATATCAAGAAGAACTTATTTTCCAAATTTGAAATGAAGGACTTGGGAGAACTTAAATACTGCCTGGGTTTGCATGTACATCAAGACAGAAAACATGGGACTATAAGTATTGACCAGCAGAAATATATACAAGAAATATTAAGCAAATATGGTATGTCAAGTTGTAAGGGTGTAAAAACACCTATTGATCCAAAAACAAAGTTTAACTCGAATGAAGAAGAAAATTCAATGGCAGATACAGTTCCATATCATGAAATAATTGGATCATTGTTATATTTATCACAAGGAACCCGTCCCGACATATCCTATGCTGTAAATGCTCTGAGTAGATTTAATTCAAGACCGGAAATGCAGCATTGGATGGCGCTGAAGCGAGTCTTGAGATACTTGAAACATACTCAAAACTACGCATTAACTTTCAAGAAAAATAATGAAGAGAATATAATACATGGCTATTGCGATGCAGATTGGGCAAGCAATGAAGAAGACAGAAGATCATGTACCGGCTATGTATTTATATTTCAGGGTGGCGCAATTACGTGGAACTCACGTCGGCAACAAACTGTTGCGTTGTCCACTACCGAGGCTGAATACATGTCTCTTTCCAGCTGCACTCAAGAGGCTATGTGGCTCAGACAATTGCAGGAGGAAATATGGCCACACTTAGCCGCTATACCTGTTATTGTTTTCTGTGATAACCAAAGCGCGATTAAACTTTCAGGTTCTGAAAACTATCATTCCAGGACCAAGCATATCGACATACGTCATCACTTTGTACGTGGCAAAGTACAATTGAAGAAGATAGTCATCAAGTACGTTCAGACAAAACTCTACCACCGGCTGCGCGACTCTAAAGGGACACCTCAACTGAAGCTTGATTACTGCTCAACCAGAATGGGTTTCTGTCCAAGGGAGGATGTTGGAGTGTGACATAAACGCAATTATATTATCTATGGCGGCTTTTGTTGTTTTGTTGTAAATGTCTTTCCGACTGCTTGCTAAACTGTTGCTATATTATTATTATTATAAACTAAATACTTAAACTATTAATTACCACGAGATTTATTTCATCAGTATGCATTAAAAATAGAGAAAGAAAAATAAATATTTTTATCTAACACTATAAATTCAACGTTAACACGCGGAACTACTTTCCCTCCGTCGTTGCCAACTTTACTGGGCACTTGCCAGTGAGTGTGCGCATTAGAATATATGCAGGAAGGGGCAGTGACATTTTTCAAAGCTCGAGTTTAAAATTGCTCAAATAACCGTGAACAGTCTACATATACTGGCACCCAGGCTTACAGCTAAGTTGACAGCGAATAAATTGAAATAGTTATATGACCTGAAGTTGTATTGAGAGTGTTACGTTATAAATTTGAAACTACTAAAGTCTAAGATTTTTTGGTTATACATACACTATAACACGAATTTCTACATTACAAACATTTTTACTTTCCTAAAAATTCCTTCGTTTCCACTTGCATGACGCATGAATAAAAGTGAGAAGGTCCTCGGCAACGTTAATTATTCATACAGCGGAATGATTCAACTCAACGTTAACTACTTATACATGTATCTGGTCTATTCGCAGTATCGTCACACGTTTTGGATCAGACCTTCTGAAAATCACAGAATGTGTGACGTGTTGGGATTTTTCCTAAATGTGGCATGTATCTCAAGTGTTTTATACTCGTGCTCATATAAAAGTATCTTATTTTTTTGGTTAGATTTAAATTTTACTTATGTATTAATTGTAAATTATAAAATTTAATTTATAATTAATGAGAACGAAAACAGAGAAGGAATACCTGTGTTGGTAATGCCCAGTGAGAAATAGTTCTCACGTAAAATGCTATTCAAGTTAGTGGCTGGCACACATGCGGTGTGTTGTCCCTTTGGTGTAATAACCTAGACTAAGTTAAGCTTGTTTTTCATGAGGTGGAGGAATATCCTGGAAATAGAACTTAAGCAGGGCTTCAGAAAAAGTTGCAAGTAACCATGGATGGACTATAGGAATGATGCAAGTGGTTTGCTGTATAACAGAAAGTTATTGCCAAAGTTTTAAACAATTCCCGCGATAATTAAAGAGAAGCTGTGGACAGACGTAGCCACTGTTATTGCCCAGCAGTAGGGAAGATGAAAGAAAAGCGGTTAGTTATAATTAAACTAGTTGAAATTGATAATATTATAATAATTTACTATCACAACACGTTTATTTCTGTTAGTTAAAATGGTAAATACACGTATACGATATTTAGTTTCCGAGGTTGATTAAAGTAAATTGAAAGTATTAACACTTATCAACCTACGATCTAAAGGTTATTTAATATTCACATGTTGGATTGGACTGTTATCTGGAAAAGTGCTGGGAGAAAATATCCACGTTATTAGATTATTTACATACTTTTTCTGTTTATGTTTTAAAATTTCAGGTACAAAATACACTTTACATCTTTCTTTTCTTATTAGTTCTAAATTGTAATTCACAGTAATTATGGCAAGCAGTAAATATGTAAACGAATTCGAAAAATTAAGCAATTCTTGGTTGTTGGTGCCATTTCCGAAAAAAAAAGAAAAAAAACTTACTTAAAATGTGTAGTTAAGCTTTTTCAGAGGTTGCCAATTTATTTCCATGTCATGTTTTTTTTTTATTTCCTAAATAACGTCATGGTGGGCAGGGATATTATCAGAGGAATTGTGAGCAAAACATAAAAACATCATCACAAAAAATGTAAAGCATCAAAGTATAAAAGAAAGTCAACTACTAGCTCCAGAAAAGTAATAACACGCCAAACTGTACAACAGTTTCCTGTAAGTAGGCTAAATGAGACTCTATTTATATTTTGAGAAAGAGAGAAAGAAAGAGAGAGAGAGAGAGAGAGAGATAGAGAGTGACACTGGGCGCCAGAAGGCACCAATAACTCGATAACCCCAATCTGTATTTGTACCAAAATAGTCCTGTAAGTAACTGTGCCTGTAAGAAAACGTGCCTAAAGGTAAAATGACTTTTCAGTAAATGAGCCTGTAAGTAAACGAACTTGTAAGTAAATGAGCTTCTGAGTAAATGAGCGCGCTTCTACGCCTGCTTCGCTCGCGCTCGGGAAGCAGATTGTCTCATATTTGGGTGTATTTACTTTCACTGAGCTACATTAGTACATGTGCGCAATATTTAGGGCAAAAAAATATCGCAACTCAAATGGGAAAAAATGTGACACGAAGAGCAGGAAGCCCACAGATAATGTTGAGGCATACTCAGTGATTCACCGGGACAGTGATCGACACCAATGTTTTCAATAGAGCAACTGTACTGCCTATTTACACGGATATTTTTCATTTTCTTACTTCCGAGACGTGTGGTATCGGAGTGCTGATAACGGAAATATAAATCTTCCCTTGCCAGTTCGACAACCCTCGCTCGAGTCACAACCCCCCTCACATGACAAAGCACCGTGATCTAACAAATGTTCACAGCTAAGCGGTAAAAGTTCAGAAAACCTCCCTCACGTGACCGATCCACAACCCCCGAAGGACTCTAACCTGCACACTCCTTACCCCCGCCATTTGTAACTCATAAATATTCGCACGATGCATCTGAGAAGGTACCACGACCTTCTAATTACGGAGTACTCACTGACCAGAAACGCAATAGATGCATTGCGCTAATTAAACTAAATTATATCCGGGCTTTCAATCGTGTCTACTTAATTGTGAAACCAATTGCGAAAGCACTTTCATATATTTGAAGGTGGGAATTTTTTTAACTCTCAAACCTAGGATTACAGTTCGATTGTTGTAAAGCTGTGGTTGATGTACTACAGTATAGAATGCACACAGTTGTCGAGAAATTTAGATAGATCAGAGTCTTACTTTCAATGTTGTTATTTTATCAATCTTGGGAATTAAGACACATATAATAAATTCTATTTCAACGAAAGGTTATATCTGATTGTGCCTTTTAGAGCTTAATATTATTTTTAATAAAGCCTCTTTGGTAGATTATCTTAATAAAGGTTACATTTTCATTATGCCTTCATCTTGGAAACTTTCGCCAGTTCACATAGGAAATAAATGCCAAAGAACACACAGGTGGGAACATAGCGGCCACGTGCCATCTTGCTCCCCTGCCGAATCAGAAGTGCCAGAAACATAGCTGCGAAGCAAGTAGTAACATCAAACAAATAAGCAACGAAAAGATTAAGATGTAGCCGATAGATGTTGCCGGCTGTCCAGAAGAGGCGAATTGCGCTCAAGCTCAGACAGAGGAGGGAACATGCCACGTGAACAAAGGAGCATTTTTTTTTATGTGAAATCACGCGCCAAGCGGCAGGACTACGCCGAGAAAATGTGCAAGAACTGCAGCTGCAGGGAAGTGAGTGGAAGGGGTAGCTTCAGACGGCGACCGAAAGAATGCGCAACGCAGCATTGCACATCCGGTTGGCAGAGAAACAAACTCTCGTGAAACACGGGTCTGCAGGCGAGACAGCATTAAAAATGTAGCTTTCTAAGTACAGATTAAAAATGAAATGAAATCAAAGTTACGATAAAAAAAACGTCAACCATATAATATTAATAAACAATGATTAAATAAACTGAAATACATAAATAACACATTACATATGCTTTGATAAATAAATAAATAAATAAAATTTTTACCATATCATAAAACCGGACCAATATACATTATTAAATAAATTTCATATTCTCAAACAGATAATAAAAACATTAATAATCACATTCATTGAATAGCAAAGGAAATTAAACCATTAAATAAAATTATCAATAATTTTTACCGAATAAAATACTGAAAATTAGGTTTCAAAACGATTTAAAAATAGTTCACTAGCAGTGTCGCAAGAATAAAATAGTCGTGGCGTATTTTAAAACGGCACAGCACCTTACAAAATTTTAGTAGGTAACCGTACTATCGATCTGGAAACAACTTCATATTCTGACAGCAATTTAAGAACTTACTTAATAAACAGAGTTAATAATTTTTTAACACGCTATTTTGACAGACATCGCCTTATAAAAAATTTGAGTATTTACACAATAAATAAAGAACAGTGCAATTTATCTTCACCAAATTTAGTAAACAATGCATTCTGTGCCAAACACGCTATTAAATAATATTAATATAGGAAATATTTAGGACAAAATACAGTGTTTTGGAACCATTAAACTTGATTAAATCAATTTTGGTGTTGTAGCAAAACTTCCTGTCAACATGCAACATTTTAATTAATGGTTTATCCAACATGCTGACGGATGTGGAATTTTAAATATTAATTTTTTAACTCCACGTATTAAAGACTTCAAAAGTTTGATTTACAGATATTGCTATAAAATAAATTGATCATATATTGGATTTCAATAAATCTGTCAATTATATTCAAAACTGCGGTAATTATACTTGTAGAAATGTATTAAGCCCTAAATGGAAATAACTATTTATTATTAATTAAATGCTATCAGTGCTATTTGCGGCATCAACAATCTATTTAGCCCTTTGTTACATTTCTGTTTATCAGGAATATATTTTTTAAAACATATATATGTAATAATAAACAAAATTTTTTCCTAATTCAACATACCAGTAGTGAAACTGATCACACTAAGCAATATAGGGTTAATAATGACAAAGTTTGCTGTTTTTAAGAGTAGAAGGCTTTCATCATTTTTGAAAGAATTAATTGCCTTTCGGCAAAAAGCATTCAACAAATTTCAACGTAAAATTTTGCGTAAATCATACATAGCCAAAGGGTCGAGTTTTTGTGATTGTAAAGTTTCTCTGTTAACATTCTAGGTAAAAGAGCTACTTAAATAATGCAAGTCATGTAAAATAGCTGTAAGGATGTAAGGAAAGATTCTACAAATACCACCAAATGTGGTGTGTACATAGTGGTATGGAGTACTGCATGTGCAAACTTAACTGCACTTTGAGAAAACACCACTTAGCAATTCTTGTATAGAATGAATGCCGTGAATCAATGCCAAACGTTCTAAATTCAAAGTATCTAATTTCCTTTATTTTGTCTACGAAGAGATTTTGTTTTCGTGTTTTAGCTTTCTTTTTGTATTGTAGTCACCGACAAAGAAAACACGATGCCGTCTCTCGGACTCACGTGCAGCTATTCTAGCGACAGAGGAAAATATACATGAATGTTCTGCCGTCAGTAATTTGTATGGGTATTGAATCCAAATGCAAGTTAACGTTTATCGCGAGGCATTCGTTCAAGAGTGTGTATCTGATGGCTGGGACAGCTTATTTAGACTTTTCACGGTAAACTGAGCACTTTCGAAAGCCCTGCTTAAGATCTACTTGTAAGCACATTGTGTATTCTTACGTAAAATGTAAATTTAACATTACCATGGGCCTGATCTTTGTATTCTTTTGTCGGTCAAGTGAAAATGTGAAATTATTATAAAAAGTAAGTATTTTATCAATTTCCTTAATAATACATAGTTATGCGTTAAGATAAGATGGCAACATAAATCGTTTCAGTATTCACAAACGTTTACCCTACAACGTTGATTCAACGTTGAGACATGGGACTACTTTCCCTCCGTCGTCACCAGCTATACTGGACGCACACCAGTCGGTGTGTTCATGAAAATATGTACACGCAGGAGCAGCGACATTTTCAAAACATTTGTTTGAAAAGTGCTCAATTAGCTGCTAACAGACTATTTTAAATCAAACATTATGGTGAACCTACCTGTGCTTGCGGTTACAGAAACCGGAGCGGACATGGTGTTATTGTCTCCGAGGGCCATCACACTGATGTTGAACTGCGTGCAGCCCTGCAAGCCGGCGAGCGAGTACTCGCTGATGTTGGCGTCCTGCACGTCGGTGCACCCGACGGAAACGTTGTTCGGCGTCGAGCATATCCGGTAGCCTCGGACGCACGCCAGGTACGTGGCGTTTGGAGCAAGCCAACCCACTCGGATCTCCGAAGATCTCGCATACGTCGCCGCTAGGTTCTGCACGTCGTTCAGATCTGCGGACACACAACTCCGTGGAGAGGTTTGGCCTGCTCTTAACAGATAGGGAGGGGGCAACAATAGCGCAGCGGGCTAGAGCGCTCGCCTTTCACCAAGGCGAATCGGGTTCGATTCCCAGCGGGTACACTCCCGGATTTTCGCATGTGGGAATCTTGCCGGACGATGCCACTGGATGGCGAGTTTTCTCGGGGATCTCCCATTCCCCCCCCCCACCGCCCTTGTATTCCGGCATTGCTCCATACCAAAAAAAAAACCCCCACATATCTCCACTCCGCTCTCAATGCAGTGTTCTTGATAGTCGACGAGGGTGAAGCGAGGTGTGCATGGAGCTGCGCCGGAATGCAAGAGTGGGGGGATACGGGAAATCCCCGAGAGCGACCCCGCCGGGGAAATGAATTACGGTTCGCCTTGGTAGGAGGCGAGCGATATAGACTCTGCGCTGCCGCGGCCCCACACAACTCCGTGAAATGCTGGAACACAATGGAAGAATGGCACACTTTCTGTTTTGAGTAATGTGTTTAAGGCAATCCCGTGTAAACATTTTTAAACGCCTCAATGTCATAAATCGCCATAAAGAAGCACTACGACGGGACTTTTTAAGACTGTAATGGTCATTCTCAAGAAAATGAATTTCTCGCAAATTATATTTGTAACAGTATAATATGATTGCACGCGATGTGAGCCACTGGATGACGTTTTGTACTTCACTCCTATCCCCAGAGAAAATTGCGTAAAGAGCTGAAAATCTAATTTTCAACCATTTTCACAATTTTTTTTCTCTTTAAATTTATTAATAGGACAATAGTAAAAAGTGCTAACTTTAAATAAGAGTTTTGTTTTACAGTTTCTAGAAAAATATCGTACTCCCATAAGATTTATTAACTGAGATACGCGCAAATGCATATTTTACGAGCAGTATTTTTATAAGATTTCCCCTAAAGGCTTGGTGTCACCCATTAAAAAAAATTCTTTCTTTACAGCTGATTGAAATTTTTTTTTAAGCAAATTTAATAAAAATGCCTACACAGAACTTTCCTTACTCTGCAGTAAAGACATGAAATTACATTTATCAACGCAAACTTTTGCCACAAACAGCATATCAAGTTTAAAATACAACTTTTCCTGCAATTTTACGACTGCAAAATAGCACGTAAAAATTAAGTACAACACATTAAACAATTCGTAAAATGTAAATTTTCTATACATATACAGAAACACTTATAATTACTCTGAAACTGAAATGATGATAAAACGAAGAATTTCTGCACAAGACATAAAGCCGAGCCTTAATCGCTTATATTGTATGTATATTAACCTATGTATCTTATGTATATTAACCTATGCATTTCAATAAATTGTTAAGTTTGAGTAGAGCCTCCTCGAGGATAGAACCGCTGTGCCATCGGAACGTAGCAGAATTACAGGCGGGTTTTCTCGGGGTGCTCGTGTTTCCTTCACTGCTGCATTCCGTCTGTACTACTGCTACACAGGCGCTAAAATCCTCAATCACTCTTGCTCACTCGGTTTCTCATGAGTTTAGTTTTTTTTTTATCCCCAAGTCTTTGGCGGTAAACACGTCTTACCCACGATGAGGCAGAGACCGCATGGCTTCCTGTACGTAGATATCTTGAAAGTGGAGGGAATTCAATGACTCTAAATGGACTTCTTCATATTGCGTGCTTACGAGTTTCTAAGTCATAAATCGCGTCGATTTTGAGTTAAGCGTACCAACCAAGGAGGTGCAGAATGAAATGTTGCCACTTACCGCAGCCTAAAGCAGATGCCGCTGCCAAGAGGATGAGAAGGTGAAGCATTGTAAGTCTGGCTACTGGCAGAATAAAATCTGAAAACAATTAAATTTATTTACATATTAGAATAAGAGTCACTATTTATAACACTCATGCGACTAAAATATGCAAAATATCTGTATATCAATTCATAGAAAAATTATATAATCTTAAAAATACATGTAAACTATTCGCTCTACAAATGCTGCCACAGTGCCGGTTCCAAAGTAAATGTCTTCAATCCATGCATAAGTGGGCAACATTACAACAAAACAAAAAATTGTTCCCACGATTTCTTATTTCCTATTATCGAGACAAACTAAAATATACGATAGCTTATGTTAACTTATATGGGATGGCAAGAAATTTTCGCATAATTAGTCTCGCGAAGCATGCTGAGGTTCAAATATCTCAGAAGTGTGTGCAGTTCGCACACTCGCCGAAACAGTGCGATTTCGATACCAACAGGAATGTGCCGAAGCTAACCTTAAGAGTTATCACAGGGTCCAAATAAGACTGCAAAACACACGTGCACAAAGAAAACAATTATATCATTCAACCGGAATAATTTGTGGATCTAAGAAGCGCGTGTCAGGTCGAATGTTATTCGGAAGACTTGCCATATTTAGATTGGTAACGGGCCGGTCCGTCAGCTACTTCCGTCGCCCGGAGCGTTCCGCGCGTCTGCAAGCGGCGCATTCGCCCATCACAGGCACAGCGGCGTCCGTCCACATGGGCGGCGCTCAACTGCCGTGCAAATGCACAGCCGAGCCATTCGTTGCCGTAGAACACCATCATTTCATCGGAATGCCCATTCCTTAAATCGACCATTAAAAAAAAAAAAAACCTTCCAACATTTTAAAACTTTGAACAGAACATACTCTGCGAAAATCGAAACGCCGCCATTTGTACGAGTACCTATATGAAACGTTTACTGGATGCATTCATAGCTGGATTCCACATAGGAATCTTCTGCGTTTCGACCATGGAAGACGAACTTGCTAGTGCCGCCCACCAAGGCTCACGTTTGCGTGTCCTAGGCCTTGAACGGCGTTACGGGCGACCCAAGCATGCGCACTAGATGTATCATCGCATCTATGCGCAAGGCACTGACCGAACTGGTGTGCATGCAGTCTTTTCATCGACAACTCCACTTTACGTGTCAATTCATTGTGTAATACGAAAGTTAAAGGCACACTGAATATCACTAATTACTTTTCCGTGTACCAGAATTCTTGTGCCAATAGTGATAGTGAAAACACTCGTTTTGGCTATTTTTCACACTTCTAAATAGGTTCGAAACTGAAATAGAAAACGGAAACTATCCTCCAAGCGCGTATATTTCTGCATGTTGTTCGTGAGCAGACATCACTTCGGCACGTTAAGCAGTTTTTTAATTAAGCGTTTTCTACTGAAATTCTGCTCGCCACGGAAAGGGGCAGCTTCGAAAGCTCTTCACGAATTTTCGAATCGTACACTCTAAACCTGAATAAGTGATTCCAATCAGTATAATCTATGACTTGTTATTAATTGGTGAATCAGTGGGATGCACTGCGGTTTTTTACTGCCAGGCCAGTGCAATTATCTATGAATCAGTATAAATCCCTGTTGTATTAGCGAATGCCAGCACTAAACTGATTCGATTGGAGCAGTTTCAGAAGATCTGTGGTCCAATTCGCTTATTTTGAGAAGCAATATCTATTTAAATTTTAGAGTTTTGGTAACAAATGAAATCTGCCCTTGACAGGGATGTCAAATGCTCGGGAAAATCGGAAGATCTGCCGATTCTCAGCGATAGCAGGAAATAAGGATTTTTCCTTGAAACTTTCCGATTTTTACATTACTTCTCTTTGATTTTCTTATTTATAATGTGATTCCATTGAAATACTACGTTTATTTACACATACGTGAAAACATGCACACGTCAAAAACTTTTTGCAGCACATGTATTTCTTAGTTTACTAGGTTGCTCGGGCCTGGGAGAAACTATGGGATGAAAATACACGCTATCTGTACAGGATACCACGTTTGACTTGAATGTATTTTAGTAATGCACCCACTGTCTCAGCGAACATCCTTCATGTGCAGTCAACTGCAGGTGGTGCAGGACATTTTTTGAGCGTGTGTTTATTAATAAAATCAGTATTATTTAAACTACCCGCCCAACCAGTGTAACTGTTACTTCTGGACTGATCGACTGATGGCAGTGGTGTCTATTCTATCCACAAGAATTACCTCGTTATGAAATCACCGTTGGTCGAGGGAAATTTGGGGGATGTCCTATGAAATTAAAAGACTTCAGTCTTGCAGCTGTTGGCGCCTAATACATCCATTTTTTAATTTTTTTTTTAAATTATGGGTTATTATGCCAGCAATTAATAGTATTGTAAAGTGGCATGCTTGTAGTTTTTCACCATTACGAGATATATTTGTGACACCACTTTCCGATGCTCTTGTTTATGATTTAAAGCTTTATATAATTAATTCAAAGTGTATGTATGATAAAATGTATAAAAGGAAAATTACAAATAATTTTTTTTTTAATGGTGGGTACAAAATTGTGCATATGTGCCTCCTAATCATTTTAAAGAAGAGAATTTGCCAAACATGTTTTTAAATGTTTGTAAAGGAGGTTTGGAATATTTTTATCTGTCACCTGGCCTTCTACGAGATATACGTATATCAGTATGAAGAAGATGGTTCACTCCTGTATGACAACACGTGGCCTCGCGTCTGCACAGAAGGTGACCCGCCTGTGTACAGCCTGATAAGATACGGCGCTCTTATCCGCCCACGTCATGGGGACGGGGCGCGATAGACGGAGCTGAAAGTGATAGAGAACACTGTGAGTCACGCAGGCAAATGGCAAGGCCGTGGCAGCGCTCCTATGGGGCGTATCTAGGCCTAAACTAACAAGGCAGATACCTTAGGCGGACTTAGGGGCCGGCAATTTCTGAAAAACTGGAATGTGAAGAAGTGGAATGAAAGGAATTGAAATGGAAAAAAAAATTACGACTAAAAATTAAAATCAATAAAAATAAAACATTGAAGTATTTTTTATGTATTTTATTACAATTAATTTGGTAAACTGTCATGCGTCACACCACCTACTTGCTGTGGAAAATAATATTCATGTGATGTATCATTATACTAACGTCGATATTTTATGTTACGAATTAATGTTAAACGTGTATAAACATTGCGTTTATGCCACTGTAGTCTCGTTAATGATATTTTCATAAAATAAAGAGAACTTTATACAATAATCCCGAATTCAACTACCTTCCACGGTTAGGGGTAATAAAAGTATTCCTACAAAATGGTTATTGCAAATTTTACTTTCATGGTATTAAAACAGTTAATTATTTATTGTAAGAAATTAGTCAAAATAAAGGCAAAGGTATTCTTTCGTTTACGTAAAAAACTTTTGGGTTGTCGTATATGTAATTAATAAGTAATTTAATATTAGGTTCCGAATTATAATGGCAATAATCATAGATTTCACTAACTCATCTTTCTAGTTATAACGCAGATCAGCTATCAGTTTTAAATGTTGAGCGTCAGGAATAATTTTAAATGATTAATTTATTACGTTGTGATGACATTTTACTATACCCTAATTTTCGGAAAATTAATTTGACATGCTTCTATGAAATAGGCACTATACTCGCAAAAGATGACACGTCGAACACTGCGTAGTACAAGATAAGTAGGCTTGGAATCGCGATGTTTCAGTTGGTATGGAGAACCTCACCGTTTGCCGGTTAGGGGATGGAACACAGGCATTAGTAAGGGCTGCATAAAGCCTATTCTCAGGCTCCAGGGGGTAGCGAAGCACATTCACTCCGACTCCTGTACAATGAGTATCAGACAAGGGCATTTTCCCTGGCATAAAATCTCTAAATCAGTAAGTTTGTTTTAATTTTTTTTAATTTTGGTTAGCGAATTTTACAAACATACGCACATCTGATAGGCCTAGTATAGGACGTTTAAATACAATAATGAAACCNTTTTTGTTAGCGAATTTTACAAACATACGCACATCTGATAGGCCTAGTATAGGGCGTTAAAATACAATAATGATACCAGAATTAGTTCAGGGCTTATAATTTGTAGGCTATAGGACAACTAGTTAAAACCCAGTTTAAATTCAAAATAATAATTGCCGGGGCTTGTTAAGTTGGACGTCAGGACAAACGGGGAAGGGTGAACGCATACGAAGACATTCGATGCAACCAAAGATATTGTATTTTTTGAGAGTATACTTGCTGGCTACTTGACAAGGAGCCAGGCTGTAATATGATGGTAGATAATTCTGTAAGTTCTGCAAAATAATGATATGATAATTATATAGCCTTATAGTTCTGGTTTCTTCAGTGGTGGTGCGCGTTTGCTAAGTTGAATGAATATCGGTTAGTTCGCTTTGAAAGTGGAAGTTTGCCGCGGAGAGTATAAGTGACAGGATCTCTCGGTGTTACTGAGACCTCAGACACGTCGTATCGTTCCCGTTGATAACGAGGCTCCCTCAGTTATACTCTCACCATTTCTCAGATGAGCATTTTAATCATAGTACTATACGCTGTGCTGACTCAGCAGACCGTGAAACACGTTTTGGTGCAGCCAGCTTGCTTTTTCATGTTTTAGTCCGCAAATAATTTTTTTTTCTGGAAATGTTATATACATATAAATATGAAAATAATATTGCATCTAATTATTTTAAAATAATTCTCTGCTAAGACAAATTCCTTAAAAAAAAAATAATCCCGGTATAAAGAGAACTACGATTATGAGGATATCTACGACATAATCGACTGTTCAATATTGTGAAAGGAACTGTTTGTACGGTACATTTTCCCCCTTTGGCGCAGTTTCAACATTTCGGCCATGTACCGTTTGTCGGACACTACATGAATTTCATTTTATCCATACTTGAGTAATTATTTTGCCAGAAGCTTACCAGTTTTTTTATTTCTAGTGAATTTCGAAAGCTTGACAGAGAGATGAAATACAGGGCATGGTACTTTTTTCATGTTCTGCTGTGTTATGTTTACCGATACCAATAAGAGATATCATAAAATCGACTTAATGATACATAATTTATTAAAGTAATTTCACTCCAAAACAACTATGTACATACAATTCCGTCGATTTTCAATATAATCAAGTAAATCTAACATATACCAGCTACCTTCACTGAACTAGGATTTTGGATGGATCTCACTTTTCCAGATTAAACTTAACGTGTTTATCCCGGTGGCNTGCTGTGTTATGTTTACCGATACCAATAAGAGATATCATAAAATCGACTTAATGATACATAATTTATTAAAGTAAATTCACTCCAAAACAACTATGTACATACAATTCCGTCGATTTTCAATGTAATCAAGTAAATCTAACATATACGANCGATTTTCAATGTAATCAAGTAAATCTAACATATACGAGCTACCTTCACTGAACTAGGATTTTGGATGGATCTCACTTTTCCAGATTAAACTTAACGTGTTTATCCCGGTGGCATGACTCATAGCCATACATAGCATCCGAAAATATAATAAAACTAGCGTCGCGAAGGAAATAAATTTATTCACCTTGCCATTTTCAAAGTAAAATAAAATAAGCTCTTACCAATGTCCAGTGATGCCAACCACACACATGCTTATACCCGGAAAAAAAATCTCATAAAATAAGAAACAGCGTAATTATTCCATATACCTAATTTGAAACAAAGGAACATTTAAGAGTTTTGATGACCACTCACAGTCTGTAGAGAAATCAAAGCATAANAAAAAAAAAAAAAAAAAAAAAAAAAAATTGGAACCACGATTTTATCGAGAAAGCGATAACACTGCGAAAAGTAAAGAAAAAAGAAATATATTTCTTCTGTCACTTTACAACTGAAATGCGACCCTTTACGAATACACGCCCCTTGCTCACTAGCACGACATGACTACCAACCGTTCCCCGAAAAACAGCACGTGCCGCAGGACTGCAAACTGCACAATTCCTGTCATCGCCAACATCGCACGCAACCGTAAACTTTACACCGTTTATGTCACACACAAAAATACGCCTGCTATGAATAGCTTCACAAAAACCTCTACTAGATCGCGAGGCACAGTCGCTCGGCAGCTCTCTGCCGCGTGCGCCATCTCCCGGACTACCCACACACTAAAAGATGAAGTAGACCCAATTCCCGTGTCCCAACATTGAACTGCTTTCTTGCCAATACTAGCAAATACGGCGTGGACTGGATTTGAGGTTAGAACACTGCTCAGTAAACAAGTTCTTTGAGATGTTTTTAAACTTCCTCTAACTAATTTGTAATGCAGTTTGATTAAATGTGAATTGGTGAAAGTATTTTATTAATATAATTATGCTTGTCATTTAAAAATTGAGATACATGCATACACGTTCATCACTGTCGGTCATGTGACTTTGACAGTTGTGTTCCTTTGGGGGGTAGGTCAATGTTGGAAACATGCGCAGAAGACGAATAACCGGGTCTACCTCATCTTTAGTCTGTGGAACTACCGCGATGACTGACGTCACAACCGTTGACTTGGCCTTCGGACATTTGTGCCATATGGTGCTGAGATTAATATAACATAATATAAAAGTTTAGGTTATGTCAGAAGTTGAGATTTACATGACAAATAGCAACATTTTAGTACACCTAACTCAAAACTTTAGTAGGCCTAACATGTAACAGCACATAATTAGTCCGTAGGCACAACCTAAATGCAGCTGTTCTTTATAGAAATCATTCTTGTAGCCGTATTGTATGGAAACTTGTTAAAGACCCAGCAGTTCGCCGGCTGTCGAGAACTAAGACAAATGTTGTTGCGGGATAGGTTTCCTGACAAAAAAAAATGTTTATTCGAATTTAAATGCATAATTTGTTTTAGATGGACGAAATAAATTTTGTTGTATTTAAAATTTTACTTCTCGAAGTATAGGCGTGCGTCAATTTTAAAACCAAAGCAGACAAGTTCTTTTGCACCTAGAAAGGAGAAGGCCCTCCATCTGCGAAAGTATGCTGTTAGAGAAGAAGTAATGGGTAAACACTCGTCAAGTACGCACTTCAAACGATTTATATATATATATATAACAAAAAATTGCTGCAAGTCATCTTTAAGGCATGAGTTGACAGGTTTATTCATTCTTCAGGTTTCTGAGTTAGCATTTACAAATTCATTGCAATTAATGTATTTACGTTAAAATTATTATTATTTACGATTGATATTTGTTACCTTACTTTTAGAGAAAACTCCTTCTGCATTATAAAGTTTCTGCTCACTCACGACTGTTACTATGCTTCGCTGTGATAAGCTAACCGAAATAATTACGGTGCCATTAGTACTCAGAGACGTACTGCATTGCAATAATTTATTATGTAAGCCACTAAAAATACAATTGTGTTATACCTTAAAGGTTAGGCGCAGAAATATTTTATAATGATTTCCGTTCATTGCATCGGGTAAAAAGTATTACGTGGCCTTGTTTTTGGTTGCACGTAGAGAGTTATTTGACTACGAACATCTTTAAAATTTAGCACATACTTTGGAAAGTCAGTTGCGTGTGATGTTCGGAGCATTTTGATTATTNGAAAGTCAGTTTCGTGTGATGTTCGGAGCATTTTAATTACTCGAGGTGTGCATTTTTGGGTATCAAGACGAAATGCTGGGAGAACATGCCCCTGTAAGGAGTGTAAACGTGAGTAGAAAAATTATTTTTAAATACGCTTCGGAGTTTAGGAATTTTAGTGATCACAAAAAAATACGGTATGTAATAGCTGTTATTAGAGCATGAAATAAAGACGTTATATAACTGGAATGCAACTCATTTAAACAGTTTCCTCCGCCCGTTTTGTGAGTCGAACGCTTATACACTGAAGAGCCAAAAAAACTGGTACACCTACCTAATACCGTGTAGGGCCCCCCCGAGCACGCAGAAGTGCCGCAAGACGACGTGACATGGACTCGACTAATCTCTGAAGGTATGCAGGAGGCAATTCACACCATGAATCCTGCAGGGCAGTCGACAAATCCAATCTGCGCCAATTTGAGAAAGAGTTGCACGTCTGTCACGTTTAATGATACTCGTTAGTCGTCATTTCTCCCTTTCTTTCACGATATTTTTCCGGCCGCAGCGATGTCGAAGATTTGATGTTTTACCGGACTCCCGATATTCACGGTGCACTCGTGAAATGGTCGTACCCNGCAGCGATGTCGAAGATTTGATGTTTTACCGGATTCCCGATATTCACGGTGCACTCGTGAAATGGTCGTACCCGAACATCCAAATTTTATCGTTACCTCGGAGATGCTATGTCCCATCTCTCGTGCGCCGACTATAACACCACGCTCAAACTCACTTAAATCTTGATAACCTGCCATTGTAGCAGCAGTAACCGATCTAACTACCGATCGCATCGCGTTACTCTGATTGGTTTCCATGCCTATGTTATTTGCATACGCACGCCTATACCAGTTATTTTGGCTCTTCAGTGTAACTTCTCTCTCAGACTGTATCTAGACTCATCTGGTGATCTATAATTGGAGGGAGGTGGCGCAGTAGTAACACACTGGACCTGCATTCGGAAAGAGACGGGTTCGATTCCCAGTCTGGCAATTCTGATTTGTGTTTCCCATGGTTTCCCAGAATCATTCTACGCGAATGCCTGGGGAGGTTCCTTATTACAAACCATGGTCTATTCCTTCCTGTCCCCGCTTCTCGGAGTAATTTGCTCCATCTCTAAAGACCTTTCTATCGACGAGACGTAAGCCATCTTTCATGGTGGCCTGTAAGCCACCATGAAAGATTCCTTTGGACGATCCCATGCAAACCTGTATGTCCGCTTGTAGTGATGGTTCCATGGAAGATTTGGCCATCTGCTGGCCGTTTTAATGGACGTTTTCGCAAACGGTCGTGTGCAATTTTCAATGGAAGGTTTCCTACGAGGTTGAAATTTAATCTAATCAGAAAGAGGGTGGTAGAGACTTTTTTTTTATTTCGTTTTGAGAAAGAGCGTAAGACTATTAAACACGAATAAATAACCAATACAAAAACACGAAAATGTTAACGGATTCTAAAAGAGCACCGTGTTAAAATTATTGTAAACATCCGTGTTTATTTAACACAAAAGTTCCAACAAAACTATTAGGTTCTGAGCATGAACGCGTAGCGCNTATTGTAAACATCCGTGTTTATTTAACACAAAAGTTCCAACAAAACTATTAGGTTCTGAGCATGAACGCGTAGCGCTGAAGTCGTGAGTGATGATCGTTCCTGAATCACAGTTGCGGGAGTAAAATCATTATAAAAAACGCACTCGTCTTTACTTGTGCGGCAACAAGTATCATTGGTAAGGTTATTTCAAAGAACCCTCCATAACTGCTTCCATGCAGGGTCGGGAAGCAGGTCTCGTGGAAGCTCCCGCCTGAGATTGCAAGGAAAATGTTATCGCGGCACACATGCTAGCCTCTACCTGCCAGCAACGCAGCTTTGCTCGAGGGTAAGGCACTGCCACCGTGCTCTGTCGACTTGACCTCGACCGCCTTCGATCTCAGCCGGCTGTGACACGCAAATCCAGCTTCGATCCGCGTCAACTCTTTGCTTCACGCTCGTGCGGCGATGGTAACCACCCGTGACGAAATTTCCCTCATAGCGTGTCGATGTGCTTCTTCCCGCTCGACATTTGCCTCGCATACTATTGTATCCAGAAAGAGAACTGACTATTCAGAAAAAAAAAAAAAAAAAAATTGTCATGAACGTGTGCTACAATGCTGTGGTGGTGTCATCACGAAGGCAATTGTATTCAATATTAGCGTGAATGTGTTGTGTGTAGAGAAAACTGGTTCTTATATTCCAGGCACTTCATATTGCAGTAAGTTTTTTATCGGGTAACAAAACGCACAAGCAATTCTGATATCCCTGCTCAGTTAAGTAATAATTCAGCGAATAATAGTTTGTAAATCGGATATCTTACACTTGNTCACGAAGGCAATTGTATTCAATATTAGCGTGAATGTGTTGTGTGTAGAGAAAACTGGTTCTTATATTCCAGGCAGTTCATATTGCAGTAAGTTTTTTATCGGGTAACAAAACGCACCAGCAATTCTGATATCCCTGCTCAGTTAAGTAATAATTCAGCGAATAATAGTTTGTAAATCGGATATCTTACACTTGNAGCAATTCTGATATCCCTGCTCAGTTAAGTAATAATTCAGCGAATAATAGTTTGTAAATCGGATATCTTACACTTGTGAAAACACGGTTAGTAATATCACTACTTTTCGTTAAATATATGGCGTTTGCCACCCTATTTTTGCAACATAAAAAAAAGTTGTAACACTAAGTCATGATATATTTTCTAAAGACAAATTACGAATCGACACGTTTAAATTAATAGAAAAATGTATTCTTGCCGGGGCACTCTCAGGTCAACCATTTTCGAGAAATCCACGCGGATGTTTCAAAATAGAAGGTGAGTGGCCTGGTAGATATGCAATACACANGGTCAACCATTTTCGAGAAATCCACGCGGATGTTTCAAAATAGAAGGTGAGTGGCCTGGTAGATATGCAATACACAATACGTAGGACCAATGATTGAACGGCACAAGAGAAATAACTGAATAACGCACGCCGTAATTTGAACGTGCAAACAAAGAGTCGTGTGCTAAGCGTGAGTCTGTGTGAGTTGCATAAACGAATGATGATGGAAAGTTGCCGTGTTGCGCAGCTCCGAGACTCACTCTAGTAAACAAGTGGTAATGTACTGTGACTGCGAAATTAACACGTGGCTGATAATACGGTGTTAAACAAATGCATTTAAACATTACAAATCCCTAAATTTACAAAAGTACACTCACTAACAACACTGTTTACAGGAACTGTTCGAAGGACCTACCATCGCCAATAAGAAATATTCATGGTTGTTGCCTATCTGTCAGGCGACTCACTTTCTGTTTTGAACTTGACGCACAAATTTATCGAAAATGGTTCATCTGAGAGTGTTCGGACAGTACGACATTTTCTGTTCACTTATACGTGCTGATTCATAATATGTTTTAACAAATCGTTTACGGCTTAGTGTTACAAAGTTTCATGCAAATATAATTTACTGATAAGAAAATGATCATAATCAAATGAAATTACGTTTACAGGTGTGTAAGANTTTACTGATAAGAAAATGATCATAATCAAATGAAATTACGTTTACAGGTGTGTAAGATCTCTGTTTTATAAATCACTACTCACACATTGTTCCAGAATCGCAAGTAGTTGTCGGTTTCAAAACTCGTTTTTTGGGGGTTCGTACCTCCCTCAATAATCAGTTATGGGGAAAATGGTTCATATATGTTCGTCAAGAATAACTTGCCAGAGTTTGTTGGTGTTGTACAAAAACATTCTCTATATGAGACTTACTCAAGTAGTTTTTCTAATAAATAAAACAGTATTTGTACGCGCAATGCGAAAGTACACGGTTTCCATTGGTTTCTTGTATCGGAGACACCATTACATATTTGTGAAATATGCTATATAGTCATAAAATCAGGTAAGCAAAATATGATTTCCTATCGGTTCAGTATCACTGTGCACCTCTACTGACATCATATAAGTAACAAACCAGTACTCGCATTTGAAAAGGCTTCATTTCAATTAAGCATGCCTCCTGGAANTACTGACATCATATAAGTAACAAACCAGTACTCGCATTTGAAAAGGCTTCATTTCAATTAAGCATGCCTCCTGGAATAATGGTTTTGCTATGCAGTAGTACGTAGCCTCTATAATAGCATTAATTTCTTATGTAATATGCAGTTGTTCCGTACTCTACGTCACACAATTTTTCTTTCGCTGCATCTTTGTATGACACAAAATATACATGNAATATGCAGTTGTTCCGTACTCTACGTCACACAATTTTTCTTTCGCTGCATCTTTGTATGACACAAAATATACATAAAATGTAAAAGTTAATAAAGAACTGCGTACGCGTTCTTCGCCGCCTTTTCAAAATGTTCCCGTGCTTAAATATCCGGGCCTCTCATATTTTTTCCCAGTAATGTCCAAAGCAAACATAAATTATAGCCTGAGTTTTGCTAACCAGCATGAAAATAACGGGCGTATTATAAGTGTCGGTGCAAGTTCATTTCTCTCTGTAATATATAACATTGGTTATAGTTTTACATCCGAGAGATTCATGATCTGAGCTGCAGCCAAGACATTCCACTGCTATCAAAGAAGAGATACGCCCCTACCTGCATGACTCAATCCCTGTGTGATCACGGTTTGTGTGACTCAGCCCTAAGACGCTTCTAATCCCTCCCCCATCCCGTTTTCACGAGCTTAGTCAGCTTTCGTCAAAGAGTTTGCTGAGGATTAATTTCTAGTTATCAGCGAGCGTGGGTGAACAACAGCTGTAGGAGCTGTTTTCAATTAAAAAAAATAAGATGTATGTAAGTCACTTATCGGCCAATCTTAAGGCACATAAGCCGTCACACCGACAAAACGTAAGTTAACAAAAATACTTCCAACTGTTAGCATTTACTGTTTACAAAAAAATGTAGATTGAAGAAAATTACTGTAGGATACATTGAGCGTTACAAGATTTAGCCAATGTAGCCTACTCCAAATGGGGTAAGTTGTTTTCTGTTTACCTAGCTACCAAAAAAATCTGAGATTTTTGTGACAAATTATTCAAAGTTATTCTTAAAAAACTAAAAAAAATTTTTATGCTTTTAAAATTTTAGCTGGACGAGCACAATTTATAGTTACATGACTGAAAAGTGTAATTTTTTGTAATTATTAGGAAAATGTGAGAATCATTACCATTTATAATTTGACTAGTTATATGACAACCTAAGTTTTAACAAAAATAAATGTCAGTAGTTCGATAAAAATTGATGCGACCCTTTGAGTGCTTTGGAAATTCATGAAAAAACTATTAAGAATTCTTACTTCGAATTGCAGACAATAAAAGAAACGCATTTCCTTAAGCAAAAAAAAAATTAATTTAATAAAAAAAGTTGTTTAAGCAAATAAATACAAATAAACTGAAGAGCCAAAAACTAGTACACCTGCCTAATATCGTGTAGGGCCCCCGCGAGCACGCAGAAGTGCCTCAAGATGACGTGACATGGACTCGACTAATGTCTGAAGGTATGCAGGAGGCATTTCACACCATAAATCCTGCAGGGCAGTCAACAAATCCATAGGAGTGCGAGGCGGTGGAGATCTCTTCTGAACAGCACGTTGCAAGGCATCCCAGATATGCTCAATAATGTTCATGTCTGGTGATTTAGGTGGCCAATGGAAGTGTCTAATGTCAGAAGAGTGTTCATGGAGTCACTCAGTAGCCACTCTCGACGTGTGGGGTGTCGCATTGTCCTGCTGGAATTGTCCACCTCCGTCGGAATACACAATGGACATGAATGGGTGCAGGTGATCGGACATGATGGTTATGTAACTGTCACCTGTCAGAGTCGTATTTAGACCTATCAGGGGTCCCATTTCACGCCAACTGCACACGACTCATACCATGACAGAGCCTCCACCACCTTGAACAGTCCCCTGTTGACATGTAGGGTCCATGGATTCATGAGGATATCAATCCGCCCGAAACAATTGGAAACGAGACTCGTCAGATCAGGCAACGTGTTTCCAGTCACCAGTAGTCCAATGGCGGTGTTGGCGGGCCCAGGCGAGGCGTAAAGCTTTGTGTAGTGCAGTCAACAACAGTACACGAGTGGGCCTTCGGCTCCGAAAGCCCATATCAATGATGGTCCGTTGAATTGTTCGCACGCTGGCACTTGTTGATGCCCCAGCATTGAAATCTGCGCCAATTTGAGAAAGGGTTGTGCGTCTGTCACGTTTAATGATTCTTGTCAGTAGCGTTTGTCCCGTTCTTTCGCGATCTTTTTCCGGCCGCAGCGATATCGAAGATTTAATGTTTTACCGTATTCCCGATATTCACGGTACGCTCGTGAAATGGTAGTACGCGAAAATCCAAATGTTATAGCTACCTCGGAGATATTATGTCCCATTTCTCGTGCGCCGACTATAACACCACGTTCAAACTCACTTAAATCTTGATAACCTGCCATTATAGCAGCAGTAACAGATCTAGCATCTTTGCCAGACGCTTGTTGTCTTATATATGCGCTGCCGACCGCATCGCGTTACTCTGATTGGTTCCATACCTCTGTTATTTGCACACGCACGCCTATACCAGTTTTTTTGGCTCTCCAGTGTAATTGCCCAGCTGCTATACAGTTCCCGCTAGCTTAGTTGGCGGGCGGCAAGTTAGCGAAGTGCCTTATTACGTCTGCGTAGTAATAACGGCATTTCCAGTTTGAACCATTGTTGGACTCGGGTTTGATGCTTTAATTTAGTGGTATGCTAATTGTTTGTGCCATTGCTCTAATCTTGGGAATGTTACTTTGCCATCAACAGCAACCACCTGCAAACTAGGCTGGCGGGCTCTATCGGTACGTGTCTGAGAATCACGGAGGAGAATATCGCTTTGTATTCCTCCCATAAAGTCAGTGCCATACTTACGCGTTCGGGCGTGGCTGACTGTTCATGTTAGCCAGAAACTACCCGCTGTGATCGGGTGTATCTCGATAATCCTCTTCATAAATAATGGCCTAAGTGGCTGGTGCTTGGGTAATGTAAAATAAGGATTTTTTTAGTACAAAAAAATAGTAATGAAAGCTTTGTGATGTATGTGAAGTAAATCTCAAGTAATTCCAATTTTTGTTATTAATGTCGCTTGGTAAATGTTTCTATTACTTAAAAAAAAAAAAAAATAAGTCGAAGCACTTTGATGTCTCTCTTCTCCAAATATACCCGAATCGTCAACACGAGTCTGACAGTTATCCTGATGATACGGTATGGGAACAATGCCCTTTTTTCAAGCCGCTTGAACAATGAGTGAAGAAAATTATAAGAAGGAAGGCGTAGTGTGTGATTAGTGTTGTGGAATTTTGATAGGATTAGTAATGAAAGCATAACATCCCCCCCCCCATAATCACACCTTCCTTCTCAATAGTTCTTCTTTTATACACTGTTATGTACATTACGCATGTGTAGGTAATTTTTGGACTGTACTGCACACTACGAAGCTCAATGACTAATGGTCTTATCTGTGGGTGAATGATTCGCATACCATCTTACTGGTCTAGGTCATAATTGGTTCATATGACTGTAGCCGAACGTATAGCCCACAGCCCATTGGCTGTGACAACGAAACAATTGGTGTGTCGACTTAAGTACAGCGCGCAGCACAAAGTGTTTTGTTTGCAACACCTGAAACCGTAAACCATGGTGGGTCTGAAAGTGTTACGATAGCTTCTCGCCTCTTCACAGATATTCGCGTTGTCTGCGTCGGAAAAGTTGAGTTGTTATAGTTCATTCATGGTTGCCTCCAAAATTTGATGAAGCCCTGCTTAAGTTCTACTTCCAGGATATTGCTCCGCCTCATGCGAACAAAGCTTAACCGAGTGTAGAAAATAACACCAAATGGACAGCGCCCTGCATTCGTGCTCACTCAGTGTANATGCGAACAAAGCTTAACCGAGTGTAGAAAATAACACCAAATGGACAGCGCCCTGCATTCGTGCTCACTCAGTGTAATAACAATTTGCATAAGAACTATTTCTTACTAGGCATTGCCAACACAAATATTTTATGATTGTTTATGTTAATATTATTAATAAATTAAATGTTATGAATATATAAAATTTATGCAAAAAATAAATTTAATAAAAAAAAAGGTACTTTTATGTTAACACAATGATAACACGCTTGTGATAAATATAATATTTAGGCAATAACCGAGCACGTCATACATGGGGTTATTTTTCAAAGGTTTGATTCAAAAAGTGTGAAGAAACCGTGAATAGACTATATCAGATTTTCCGGCCTAGACAACGCCAGTATCACCCACATTTCAGTGCGAGGTGCATCCAAGGCGACAAAAATTGCTACAATTGAAGATAACTTATTGAGTTTAAGGCTGACGAATCCAATTAGGAAACGTCGACCTTGGTGTGATTTATCCGGAAAACTAGATAAAGATGTGAAGGAAAAAGAATTACATTCGGGGGAAATCTCAAAGTCCTAACGATGCAAATAACACCCAAAAAACGAAGACTCGATTGTTGCAAACAGTTGTCGGGGGAAAACCAAATAAATCTTCTAATTATGGGCATGCACATCACGCGGCAGACATTATGGTAGCGTTTGACTCGCCAACGCTGAAATCCGCTCATTCTGCTCTGTATGGGCGGTGTGACCTGCGAAGAGTACAAATGACGGTAAATGTACGTAGTCTATTCGCGGATTCTTCACACTTTTTGAACCAAACCTTTGAAAAATCTCCCTATGTATGACGTGCTTATTTATTTCCTAGATATGTCATGTAATACAAGCGCTTTATTGTATACTTGTGTTAACATAAAAAATATCTTATTTTTTGTTAAACTGGACTTTTACTAGTATTGTACCCTCACACAACCTCTTAAACATACCCATGCAATGATACTTTGAATCAACCTCCTCAAACACAATAACTCCATAATAACCCTTACTCAGATCAGCAAAAGCATTTTTACCACACTCAGGATAAAAAATGTTAGCAGAAGCCAATATTTGCAAACACGCCAAAGACTACCGACGCTAGACGATCCACAAAGATATAACTGTTTCTTTGTATGACTCCACCCAAGAATAGGCAACATGCAAATTTCGCAAATATAGTTGAAAATGATACGAACACATTTGTATATGCGCATGACAAAAAAAAAAAATGCTCCGTTTGTTGCATAAAAATCGGTTACGACAAAGTTATTTAAGTATTAAAACAGTAACTTTCGCGGCCGCTGTCACGTGAATTCGAAACGCTTTCTCATTGGTTTGACGTCACTAGTCATACGCCGGCGGCCGGCCCCAGCACGTTGAAAACACGCAGCACTAAAATGGAAGGCAACTTTGTGAAAGCGAAGTCGAACAATCTGCCACGAGTAGATACCGATATGCTACTCGATTACTTTAATTCCCATTGTTTTGTGTAAAATTACAAAGGTAAGAACGTGTCTCATATCGCACAGTCATGATATTCAAACCAGCAGTAGGCCTACGTCACATGTTAAAACTTATTTGTTTGTACGTTTCGTTGAGGTAAGTATTATTATCATCTGTGTTTATGTTTACGATTGCTAAGATTCAATGTTGGAAATTTAAATATTTAATAGGTATTACATTCAAAAGAATAACAAAAGTTTAATAAAGGCGACTGCAGTGAGCGTACTGTGTTGTCGCGTGCCATGCTTGTTGTCTGTGATAAATGAACTACATTATTTATAAATAAAACGTAATGTTGAGAAAGAAGGTTACAAGGATTTCCAGATTCTAAACCACGTTTCAGTATTCATAAAACTACTTATTTTCGCTTTAGAAATGTCAAATAACGAGCAGTATGATCACAATAAGCCTCAAGCTAGCACGCCAGTCTCTACACGACACCGTTCGACTTCTCGAGCAGCTGCGGGTCAGTGGCGGGCAGAACGCCGCGCTGCCGGCCGGCAAACCTGTGTTTCCGCCTTCCACGTCGTTTCTAAACTCTGTATTTGATGCCTCAAATAAAGTATTTAGAAACGAAAAAATTATTTAAAAAATAACTTGCTTATCTTATTGTTTCTCATGTTTTGTATACCTAACGTACCTTTTATAGTTCTGCCGTCCCAATAGTTGTGTCTACACTTTCTTTTTAAACTNTAGTGTTTAGAAACGAAAAAATTATTAAAAAAAAAAAACTTGCTTATCTTATTGTTTCATATGTTTTGTATACCTAACGTACCTTTTATAGTTCTGCCGTCCCAATAGCTGTCTCTACACTTTCTTTTTAAACTGTAAGAACTGTACACGTAAGCTGAAAATATAGATATGATAGTTTGAGAAACACTTAATACCTGGGATGAGATTAAATACAGCGAAGAAAATCTGTAATAAAAGCTGAAGAATTTGTTTTTTTCCTCAAAAGCGGCTTTCATTCTGTTTATTTAAGGGGAATGTTATAAAAGTAACTCAGCTTACCTGCGTAAAAAGCGTAGTCCTGTTTAGTGTTAATTTTATGGACGTAGTCTCGTAATTTTTTTGTAACGTCCATCTTATTAACTGAGAAAAAAGGGGAAGGGAAAATATGAAAGTAAGATCATCCTTGATAAAAATTTCTGAAAACATGCATTTTAGGGTTTTGAAAGTAAAAATTAAGTTGGTATTTAACTCTAAATTGTTAGGCCTATGAAAGCTAACTAGAGACCAATCAAAACAACTTAAACTTATTATAAATAACTATATTTGAAAAATATCTTACAATATAAACCAAACTTTGTGCAAAAGGGACTCTGAGCCCCACCCAAATAATTTAATGTTTAATTTGCATGGCTTAACATCGTGACATGTTATTATTTAGGCATACAATGTGAATATAGGCTAAATATGATAGCTATGCTCTTGAAACGGATGTTAAAAGTTATATTAAATTAATAAAAAATATATATATTATATTCCGTCTAACTTGGAATGCATAAACATACAAAATGTAAAATTTACATTCTGTTGCAAACTTTTTGGAAACATATTTATATGCCTTTATTATTATGAAATACGCTAACATATTTTTTTATGCTGACGTCTACATCGCATACGACTTGCTAAACGCGTTGTGGTGTGTATTAAACAATACCATAGTACCGTAACGAAGGTTCGGTCCGATGTAAATAGTAGACATGAAGAAGTCCAGTGTTAAAACTAGCTACATAAGGGAAACATAAACACCTTAAATATAATCACGTACGTCAACATGGTATTCGCAAACAAAAATAACTGATTTTGGCGAAACATCTTCAGTATCTCGCCTAACTGCGTTTAACCACGCCTTCCTGTTTTCGTTTTTTGTAACTTACAAATATTTTATCAGTTGTTTTGCGTGATGTAGTAGTACACTGCGGTACAATAAACCATTTCAATGATTTTGTTATACTTCAATCTTTATTCTCTCTTTCCATTACTTCAAACAATTTCTATTTAACCAAATACGCATCACTGCTGAAGTAAATACACGCGGCGGCCGAGGTTGTATCTGACTTATGACGTCACAGAGTGAGCAAACGTGTTTTGGCGGGCGTTTCAAAAGTAAAACTTTCATTTAATCATATCTTTATCAAAACTAATGTTTAAGTCGTGATACTTTTAAAATAAATTTCTAACACACCAATTATTGAAAAACAAGTGCCAGCAAAAAATGTGCACGTTGTCTATTGTGCCAAATGACCACGTCGTTATACACCCAAAATAGCTAGCACCAACAACCGACAAAACACTGGTAAAGCTCTTCGAACGATACTCATCGAAATATTCTCTAATTTAATTACGTAGGGCATAATTAGCAACAACAAAAGGATCGAAATAACTGAACTTCCGAGCAACTTTCAACCGCGCAAACAACTGCACGTTAGAATAAAAATCACCTTTACTGGCATTATAAATAGGTAAACGATCCTCCTCTGTAATATATCTCTAGCACTGACGTCTGTTACGAACAGTCTGGCAATAAATACCGTCGAAATAAGAACGCAGCGCAGAGACAACCTCAGCCGACGGCAGTCGCTCACAAAGTGATCAAAAGGCATGGGTGTGTATATTACTGTTATCCGAATGCCGCTCATCCGCGAAATACCAGTGCAAACGCGCAAACAAACTCGAGATAAGATCCGTGGCATCCCGTTTACTCAACGATACGCGTGGCAGGGCAGTTAGAATTACGCACCATTGTGGAATCGTGATGCTTTGTTACGTGTTGTTTTACATTTTAATACATTTGGGGTTGATAAATTTAAAGTTCAAGTGAAACCATCTGGTGCTGAGAAGCGTACGACAGATCATACGAGAATAGGGAAGAATCCTAGTTTAATTCTAACTACTTTGGGTGTTGTTAAGACTGTTCGTGATGAACCATCTCAGTATTACGTTGATAAGGTTATTGTTTATCCCTGTAATAATTTTCATAAGGTTATAATGGAATTAGAACTTAAGCTGGGGTTCAGAAAAGTCGGAGGTAACCATGAATGAACTTATAGTTCGTCTCACCAAAAATTGTTTAGTTTTTTCTACAGTTCTGGATGCAGTCCTGTTTACAGCTGTTTCCATGGATACAGCGGCGTGTCAACCCGCCACAGATGTTGTTTACACAAAGACACTCAGCCGACTTTCAACCTACCCCCTTTGTCGAAAGAAAATAATATCTTCCCACGGAAATATAAACTGTCAAAAAAAAAAAGGGTGCTTGTTCGTGAGACAGAAGATACAACTGGTATCCATGAAAAGTGTAGGCATTTCTAACTATTTATTGTCAGTAATAACAGGTGACAAAAGCAGCACGTAACCGGAGGAATCACGGAAATTGTGTAAAGTAAGCGAAAATGTGCCATAAATGTTCTTGGCATGTCAGTGGTAGGAATACGTACGTGTAAGTTGTGAAACAGACAACCCTCTCCATCTCTCCATCCCTGTCACTACGCTTTTGCCCAGGGAACTCAATAAGAATCGCACTGAAAGCTACTAGGGCGCTTTCTCTATGCCTAAAGATATAACTTTGTAAAGTAGTACTTGGATTATCGAACAATGACGCCACGGGCGAACGGACGAGCTTCTACAATGTCACGGGTCGGGAAGCTATATGGGGAAAAAAAATGGTGTGTGACTGTGTCGGGGAAACGGCCATTTATTTTGCGTGAATACGTCTACGTTTTTACGCTCCCGGAACGGCTTCACTCGATTACGTGGGGTTACATGGGTATCACTGGATTGATCTTGAGATGCTCTTTCAAACCGTATACGATTTTTGTATTTCTACTTGGCTTTTTGACGAGTATAGGCCGACATTGGGTTAAGTTTTCAATTTTGTTTACTTTAAACTCATACAATTTCACCATAACCACGCCACGCAAATGTTTCATGCACTCACTCGATTGATCTCGACGAGGGCTGTTGATTAAAACTTAAACGAGCGTCGTGGCTACTCCACGTCGAAAGTTATACTACGCGGAAATTATGAGACGCGGCGAAACGAACTCAAAATGGCGGCCCCCCCCCGCCCCCCGCCCCGCGCGACGCTTCGCAGTTCTCACTCAACGTAGCAAATTATTTGATCCTTTAGCAATCGAGTGGTGCAATTGAATTTTAGAGGTACAATGCCAAACTGTATCCCCCGATTTTGTTATTACTAGATTTTCTGGATTGCCCACCATGGTTGCAAATTTAAAGACGTATTCACGTCAAAAGTGGAAAAACTCTCTATTGGGTTCGATTCGACAATAATATTCCTTACGTTCAATGTTTTTGGTTAATTGAGCATAGGTATTTGTAAAATGTCACAGCCCCTGCATGTATTTTATCAGGCACACGGCCTGCCACGCGCCAAGTAAAGTTCATAACGATGGAGGGTAAGTAGTTACATGTGATAACTTCAAATTAAAACTCTTATGTAAGAATTTGTGAATAAAGACATTACTTTCTTTATGTCTATCTTTTAAACACATATAAGTACAAGAAATAGTATGTTTGCAGAATATTTTCTTTTCTAATAATGTCAAGCTTGTTTGACTGGCGCATGAGTAAAGTCATCAGGCCCGTGGCAATTAAAATTTTACATACGGCGGAATAGTACACAATGCGGATACAAATAGATCTTAAGCAGGACTTTCAAAAGTGTTCAGTTCACCGCGAACAACTTAAAATCGTCACGTGTGTATGAATGATACGCAATACTCAGGGAGGAGAAACGTTATCGGGACTTGCAGGATTGCTGGGTCAACGGAGGACCAACATCCAGGAGCAAGCTACTCACCACCTGTAGGTCCACCCGAGTCCGGAGTAGCCAAGGCAAGTAACTGCTGAAGTAGGCAGTAAGTAGCACACTGCCGTTGACGAGGCAAACCGATAACAACGATCGATAAGCAGCACGGAGGGAATTCACACGTGTCGCTAAGTCAGCGGGAAGCTTGTGGAATATGAAAGGTAAGGCTGGAAGCATAGAGGCGAAGTCTACGAGGGTAAACATAACAGGTACAAATGAACAGCCACCCACAGGCGATGCATGCGAAAATAAATAACGCCAAAAATAACTTCCACGTGTTATTAAAAGTAATATTTAGGGTTCATTAAAACGAGTATGATTTGAAAAATGTGGAAGACGAATTATTTCTGTTGTTTGCGTTGCACGATTTTCCTCGAATTACGTACTGTAACACTTATTCGAGTAGTTGAAAATAGCTAAAATGAAGGTATATTCCTACTTCTAAACACTTAACTCCATATAAGTAAAAGGAAAACCTGCTTTCCGCATAAACGGCGAAAGACCATGCAATATTTTTTTAAGAAATGGTTTTATACAATTTAAGATTAATGTTATTTTAAAATTAAATTAATTTGTTTTTAGAAGTAACGTGCTGTAATTCAATCCAAATTTATTTCGAATTTTTGCAAAACAAATTAATTCACCTCTAAAGAGTTGAGTTAACAATCGGACATATGTTTTAAGAATATATCACTCTACTCGTGACCATTATGTTTCATGTAAATTGTTAACGGAAAAACGGTAATCGCTTAAGTGAAAAATAGAAAGAGATAAAATTCAAGCAAAAATTTTATCGCAAACATGTGATTTAAAATAATTTACTCTGCTTTGATCTATGGTGAAATTTTAAATTTATGATCGAGATAAGGCTGTTATATTTCGCACACAATTATGACAAAAATGAAACACCCCGATAAGGAATTGCTAAGATTTTAAATGAAAATATTTATCTAAACATATTCAGCGAAAGCAAAGTTTCTAGGGGATGAGATACAGCGCAGCCACACAGTCAGCCAGATTATTCCATTAGCCTTTCTGTGGTCGCGGTGGCGCAGTGGTTGAAACACTCGCCTCTCGTCCAGGTGAACCAGGTTCGATTCCCGGCGGAGGCGCTCCCGACTGTCGCTGGTCGCTTGTCGACGGGTTTACTCCAGGAGCTCATGTTCCCCCCGCCCTTGCTTTCGTCGGGCACTGCTCCATATTCATCTCGCTTCACCCTCATCGGCTCTCGATACCTCGATGTCAACAGCCGCCCGAACCTCTCCACTCATTAGCATTTCTTTTCGATGGAAAGTAGGTGAAACAAATGCTACATACGTTTGCGTAGAAGTGATGGTTTAATCGATAGAATAGTATTCGATATGAATGCGAACCTTCCGAATGCTGGGCTCCCGAAAACACTCCCGGGGATACGTGAACTTAATAGATGACTGAGGAAATCACTTTTATGAGCTTCAGCCAGACCACGTGTTCACAGACGCTATCAGCAAACGCGATAAGAGAGCTGACGAATGCCTTATCAGCAATCAGTTAAGCGCATTCGTCGCTGCCAAATACATCGGAAATTACTCACTTTTTGGCACGTGTTGTGCAATTATATGACGCTATGGCGAAAAATATTCCATTTAATGAGCTAACCAAAATTACAGCCACAATGTGTCATTGTGTGCAAATAGAGTTACTACAAAATATTGTGCACTGTAATGATTGGAAAAAAGAATAAACGAAAAACAAATATATGCAAAACATAATACATTTATAAAATAAAATAAAACTACTATCTCTAGATTTGAACTTTTACTATTTGCAAACTTCAAAATAACGCTGTCACAAATAATAATTATCGACTTATTTTAACAACGATATTTTTATTATAGACGCAGCCAGCCGAAATGGCATTTATTAGAGAACTGTTTTTCTTATACTTCCAACTTTGAGAAATGTATTGCCGCTTGAATATGTATTTACGTTGAAATAACGTCTAACTATATAGTTTTTTGCAAGCTTCTGTATCAGTTAGCTTGTTAAGTGCGTACGTGTGTACGTTGCCGGACAAATAAGATAGCGCACCGCGAAGAAACCAGGCGACAACCACGACACGGTGTAAACAGCGAGAGTACCGGCTGGTACGCACTTTATCCCGTGTCGGTGCGTTGGCATCTGCCCGTATACCAGGCGGTGGCGCTGCGAGCACCGACCAGGGGTCGTAGACGCTGGCGTGCAGTCGAAGCCGCGTTGACGCGAGAAACACCAGGCGTTGCCAAGCGAGCGTACACGGCGAAGGAAGAATTCCGGGAGGTTGTCGAAGACGTCCCTTCCACGCAATCGACGGACTTCAAGAGAGGGCTCGTAATCGGGCTGAAGACCGCAGGGTGGTTCTATCATCGCACAACACCACCATGTCGATCGCTCGCACCATGTCGTCTGAGGTCGATTACCAGTCGAGAGGATCTACCAGTAGGCGCGGAGGGTTCCCACGGCGACCCGATTCACGATACTGGCCAGTGTTCGGGCTCCCGTGTGCCCGCGAACCGTTTCTCGATACGCCTCGCGCGGGGGCGAATTTGCGATCCCAGCGCCCATAACGTACGCTGCAATTTTCTCTGAAAACAACGATGGCTCCGTTCGCCGCGGTGTCAGGCCTCAGCAGCGTGGAGCGCCACAGATCGATGAGAAGTGTTCGGTGATGTGTGTCGCTTTGTTTTGGGGACTGACGGTTATCGCTCCCGTGTGTAGATGATCCCTGGCGAACGCCAGGATCCCAATATTGCTATCGAACGCCACACTTAACCATATGGCAGGCATTATGGTCTGGGGATCCATAATCCGAAAGTCCTCGTCGCATTACGTGGAACATTGATGGCCCAGCGGCGAGTGGGTGAGACCCTGATCACTCCTCGGCTCGCATTTCTGGCCTCAGGATACATGGTGCGATATTTCAGCAGGACAACGCCCGACCTCTCACGTCATGGGCCGCTCAAGACCGCCTCCGCCATGTCCAAGCGCTACCATGGCTTGCCTGTTCCCCTGACATGTCACCAGTCGAGCATGTGTGGGTCCAGTTGCGACGCCAGCTGCCGCCGTGCCACAGTATCTGGGATTAGGAACACACCGTCCAAACAATTGTGGTTCCCTGCCTCAGTACACTGCTGGACTCCATACCACACCATCTTGCAGCATGTATTACAGTGCGAGGGGGTGCGACGCACTATTGAAGACGACCTCACTGCGTACTACAGATCCATACGTAATTGTCCTGCTGCTTTGTTTTTATGATCACGTATATTACTCATCTTTATCACTACAAATAATCACTCTTCCCAACTGTATCACTGAAAATATAGAGGCCGCTACCTAATTTTTTTCATAAAATATATTATGTCAAGCAAGTTATGTTTCCGACAAATTTTCGTGAAGAACATACAAAAGAAGTTGGTTATTAGAATATAAACATATATAAGTTGGTTATTAGTTAGAATATATATATATATATATAATTTAATAACCAACTTCTTTTGTTGAATATATATATATATATATATATATATAATTTAATAACCAACTTCTTTTGTTGAATATATATATATAATTTCATAACCAACTTCTTTTGTTGAATATATATATATATAATTTAATAACCAACTTCTTTTGTATGTTCTTCACGAAAAAAATTGTCGGAAACAGAACTTGCTTGACATGATATATTTGATGAAACAATTAGGTAGCGGCCTCTATATTTTCAGTGATGCAGTTGGTAACAGTGATTAATTGTTGAACGCTTCTAAGTCTCCAGGCACATACAAATTAAATTTCCACATGCATTCAGATTTGTTGTCAATGATGTCATTTATCAATAATACATTTAACGGAGATTTAGCTCCCTTTGCAATCACCGCACTTTAATGCCTAAATACCATGTCATATTGAGTGTTTCGTGTTGTCAATGGGCAAGACATTAAGAAAATATAACTATATATTTTTAATAAAATGTGAAATACTTGAGAACGGCAAGGGTTAGTGTAATAACAGAAGACCAAATTTTCTCTTAATTTTAATTTCCATATTAAGAATTTATCATTACATACTCAATTATACTTCCACGTTGTAGAAATTGGTGAAAATGAAGGTGATATTTGGATAACAGGGTCAGTGTTTGCTGTAGTTCGACTTCTTTGTTAACCTACACATTTTTCAAACAAACATAGCTCCATGAAAATTACTTTCTTTCATATCCGCAGTAAACCAGCCGTTCACTCCTAGATTTAAAGACCTTAAATTCTCTTAGTAATTTATTTAGTTCATGAGTCATAAAATATGTTTTAGACTTACTGTTCCACTAAGAACTTGTAGGTGAAATTTTCCAGAGAAATTCAAATGTATCCTATATATACTTACAATTAATTTTCCTTGGCAATTTTTTTGGCCATATCAGGGCTAGATTTATAATGTTTATAATAACATATCTTCGCTGAATGTTTGGAACAGTTTGCAGTTAAGATGTCCTAAGTTATGTCACGTATGCTTAATGATAAACTCTGAAAGGCTTCAATGATTCCTACAAAAATTTAAATGCATCCGCTTTAACACAAAGATGATTGCCACCTAACGATTTAACTCTGTATTTAAAAAATAGATTAATTCTTAAAGAAAATATAAATTCGAGACATATGAACCATTTACCAGTAGTTTTATTTAGGCTTTAATTAAACTGAAAGCATAATTGTGTAGAAAATCCATTACATTTTTATTGAGTCTGTCAAATGTAATCTCAGGTAACGACCTTTTTATGAAGCCCATAATAATAACATAATACACGTAGGGAAGTTTCTTATTACTTATTTTTATTCTTTTCATACTTTAATTTTCAAATTATATTGTCAATTGTCAGTTAACTCTTTATTATCTTGGATAACTAGCTATCAAACAAAACTTTCCAATATTCAATTCCGTTTATATATATATATACATATATATATATATATATATATATATATGTCATAAAGTAAATATCTACGAAATACTCTCTTCACTAACATGCCTTGCAATACTTTAAATGTCGCTCAGTCAATTAGTTAATAGTGAAAACGATTTAAGTTTGGTTATTAGAAAATAATTACGTTAACTGAAATCTCAGTACTGGACAACAGTGCCGTAAAAAAGATTTTTGTTAAGAAATTAAGGAATTATATATTTGACCCATTATGCGGCATCATGCATCATTAAACTGATTTAATTCTAGTCTAGAAGCGCACGCGATCAAAATAAGTACGAACAGAGACACAACTCTGCAACTTAAATGTACCATTTTTGAACAAAAAAATCTTTATCTCGGAAATGAAATATTTTATTTATTTGGTTAGTGTAAATGTGGTTACAGTTGTTTCGCGGCTAAGCACATTTAAAATCAATTTCTGAAAAAAAAAATTGCTTGTAACACATTATGTTATAACTTAGTTACTTACATACCAAGTTCCCTAAATATGTAATTACTTACCTAGTTACTTACCTACTTACTTCGCCATTTCGATACTTATTTCGTTACATACTTCGTTACTTAATTACTTCGTTAATTACTTCGTTACTTACTAACTTACTTACCTCATTACTTGCTAACTTACTTACCTCGTAACTTACTTACTTCTTTACCAACTTACTTACTTTGTTACTTATTATATTATAACGTTATATTATATCACTAATTCTTCCAGTGAAGTTGATATCAATGTTTGATAAGTATCAGGTGCACAACTTTTCTTCCACCGTTTTTCGATCCATGGTTGTAGCGGTAAGTGCTGGTGGAAATATTTATATCAATAATGTCACGCAGTAAGCTTGGACATCTGTCAACGTAATGACATCACCACATTAGTGAATTTGTGTTTGCATCATAAATTTATTCTCGAGCAAAGATGTCAGTTTTCGAGCCAAATGTTCGGCATGTGCGGGAATTGTTGATTTTCTGCTTCCATTTCAAGAAAACGTACGGTGAGGCTGCTCTTAGTTAATGAACGAGTCGTGAGTGGTTTTAACGCTTTAAGAGTGGTGATTTTGACGTCTAGGACTGGCATGGCGGTGGAAGAGAGAAATGTTTCGAAGATTCCGAAATGGAGGCATTACTTGATGAAGACTCNTCTAGGACTGGCATGGCGGTGGAAGAGAGAAATGTTTCGAAGATTCCGAAATGGAGGCATTACTTGATGAAGACTCTTGCCAAACGCAAGAAGAATTGACAGAATCATTGGAAGTGACGCAACAAGCCATTTCAGTACGCCTCAAAGCCATGGGAATGATTCAGAAGCAAGAAAATTGTGTTCCGTACGAGTTGCAACCGATATATGTTGAACGGCGTTTCTTTACTTGTGAACAGCTGCTTCAATGACAGAATCGGGAGGGGTTTCAACATCGCATTGTGACCGGCGACGAACAATGGGTCCACTACGAAAATACCAAGCGCAGGAAACCATGGGAAACGTATCAAAACATAACTTTCTTGACGTTGAGTAACAACCTTAACAAACACATCGTCTTGTTTAGCAACGTCCACACTAAAACCTCCAATATTTCTAAATATTTTCATTGGATAATATCTTCTCCTTCTATAGTATCGTCGTGGGGGCATCTTGATTCGCTGTATTCAAGATCATTTGGTCGGTGCCATAACGTTGGGGCTAAACGTACAGGCCACTCCATCTCCGAAGTAGTGCCGGCACTGGGATTTCTTCGGGCCGCTGTGTCAAGAGTGCGTCCTGAGTTCATGGACTCGGGTAAAACTACTGCCAACAGGGCAATCTGCCGTGGTGGATAGACAGGCCAAAGTGCAAGAGATCACTCGCCAGTTCAGTGCTGGACCACAACGACCTGTGAGCAGCCATAGCATCCAGTAGCATCTCTTCGCTGTGGGATACAGAAGCCGCTGCCCTACTAAGGTAGCTCTGCTTACCACACTTGACAAGGTTCAACAATTAACGTGGGTGTGGGAACACCATCGTTGGGCCCTTCAAGCATAGGGACATGTTTACGTTGGATGTAATGGGTCGCCTGGATCGCACGCCATCGTCTCTTACCGCCGATCGATACAGGGACCTGCTGTCAGATCCTGTGCATGCATCTCCGCGCCTGCAACTTCCTCTAGGAGACCTGCTGCTACAGCAAGAAAATACACCGTCCCACCTCTGACGAGTTGTGACCGAGTGGTCGTATGGACATTCCACGAACTTGAGGTTGCTTGCATGGCCCCGAGGTCACAATACAACATTCTTATCGAATACATTAGGGATGCTGTCGAGAGGGATGTGAGCAAAGTGGATCGTGCTCCTACAGATCTCGGTGCATTTTGGGAGGCTGTGCAGCTGTCATGGACCAGTATGGCTCCCGACTCCTTCCGGTGCCTTGTGGAGTCCATGCCACGTCGCATTACCGCCGTCATCAGGGCGAAAGAGGTTGTTACACGCTAATGGGCAGGTATATCTAATTCAACTGCTCACAAGTATACTAGAAAAATATTTACCTCCCGATCGATTTCACTTGATAAACACATGAATAAAGATATCTTACCCACGACAATGTTAATTTTGGACATAGTGGAACGATTCACATTTGGCAGAAACGTAGATTGCATGCAAAGCTTTCGCAATTGCTCAAATNAATTTTGGACATAGTGGAACGATTCACATTTGGCAGAAACGTAGATTGCATGCAAAGCTTTCGCAATTGCTCAAAAAATAGCATACAATCTATGGTATGTAACAATCAAAGCTTTAATTAAAGAAAATTATTAAAAAATATTGTTACTATTGCAGTGTCGTGTCAATACGCAGCATTAAGACAATACATGTTCAGGATGCCCTCTTGGAGTATCAAAAATTCACGGTTCAATGCCTAGCCGTTTCGATAATTTTTCAGATAAGTGGAATTCCNAATTTTGGACATAGTGGAACGATTCACATTTGGCAGAAACGTAGATTGCATGCAAAGCTTTCGCAATTGCTCAAATAATAGCATACAATCTATGGTATGTAACAATCAAAGCTTTAATTAAAGAAAATTATTAAAAAATATTGTTACTATTGCAGTGTCGTGTCAATACGCAGCATTAAGACAATACATGTTCAGAATGCCCTCTTGGAGTATCAAAAATTCACGGTTCAATGCCTAGCCGTTTCGATAATTTTTCAGATAAGTGGAATTCCCAAAATATTTATTTTATGGAAAAAAATTAGGGGTAAGACAGTTTTGTCGGAAACGTTAAAATGGAGAGGATATTTTTGTATAATGATATAATGTGTTGCCTAACTGTAAGTTTAGACACAACCTCTTTTGATGTTCTCTCATATGGCATATTTTGTCAACTAACATTTTTTTAAGATAATTAAATGTAAAAAAAGTTATTCTGAAGAAACGGTAGGCTACTTCAAGATGACAGTCCGTTGTCTATGGCATCTGAAGTGAACTGAGAAATATTTAAGCGTTTCGAACCAACTATGATATTTTTCTGAAGAATTAATATGTAAAGTACACTTCGATACAACTGAATAGTATTTTATCGGAATTCAATTGGCAGCGAAGCGACGTACTGGTGATAGATGAAGATAAGAAGAAATAAGCCAATATACGTACATCGCTGCGTGTATTTTAGTTGCTGAGGAATACAAGAAAAATATCCTCACGATAAATCCCAGCCAGTTTCACTAGTCGATAAGTGATTCACTTACGATTTCCAACAAAAAAAAGCAATACTCATTGTAGTTATATTCATCCGTGCTCTATATCACGCGGTTATGCAGAGAAAGGCTGTAAAATGGCTGTTCGCCGGCGATCAAATATCGTCTCATATTCTTGCTAGTGTTCGAACATTCACTTTTCACCGTATTCGCCACGAAAACACATCGCATTTAAAACCACAGCAACCACAATTTCCAACAAACAAATTTTCATATAACAAGTTTTAAACTTATCACTCATTATTGCCGCGGAAAGTCAAGGTTAACAGTCATGTGCATGCAGTTGCCATGAAAACAAACTATACGCCTATAAACAAAACAAGTAAGAGACGGAATATGCCTCAGTAAGTTCCATAACAGAGGTACATGTGTCTAGGATTACATTTTTGAAGTTATACTTATTTTGGCGCGTTGAGAGCAAAAGTTTAGTGTGCAACGGAAGTTGCGCGTGCACAGTGTCTGAAATTCGACAGTATGAAGTTGGCTGCCGAAGAAAAATAAATGTGCATATTTGTTACACTGACCAAGTTTACTCGTAAGAGGCCCAGACTGTGAACGTGGTAGGCGTATGACCCAACGCGCATGCGCGTATCGTCTAGCTATATACAAACGCAAGGTACACTACATAGCACGTGGTTATATTTAAAAACGACAGAAAATCAGTTCATGTAATAGGCAAATTGAAAAACATTTCATTTATATTAGCAATTCAATGTATGTATATATATATCTTATTAATTAATTTTACTTACTTTGTGGCGTGAAAAATTTGTTAGTGACAGAAATTGTATAGTAAAATTTTGAAAGGGTTTTCAAGTATTTGAGGTTAAATTTTTGTAAGTATTATTTTATTCAGTTATACTTATTTTGGCGCGTTGATGGTAATTTAATCATGTTCTTTAATAAAACCTTCATTAATTGTATTTAATGTCTTTCTTCGGTAATTTTATCGTTTTTCCTACTTACATAAATTTTTTGCATACGTAATAAAATTGTATTTTAGTCACGCCAAAGAAGTATAACTTCTAACGCGCGTACATAAGTACACGCCTGGAAAATATTTTGCATTTGCTCATTTATTTTAGTAACATATTGCAGTAATAATTTTTTTGATACCACTATTTTTCTTTTATGTATGCAGAAAAACAGGAATCTGAAATTAAGTTTGTCATTACCTCGTCTTACAAGTTGATGTTTTGAAATGAATGGGGGGAAACCAGCAAGGTAAATGTGCCGTTTATAGACACTATGCTAATAACTGACATTTTCTTATTTTTAAGTAAAAGTTAGGTTTCTAACACCCAGTAGTGGAGCTAAAATGTGATTTACTGAAGCGATATTATTGCGATTTCAGCATACAATAAATANAAAGTTAGGTTTCTAACACCCAGTAGTGGAGCTAAAATGTGATTTACTGAAGCGATATTATTGCGATTTCAGCATACAATAAATACTTGTTTCCATACATTCAGCATAGTGCACTAAAGGTATGATCGAATAGCGAAGTATAAGTGCACCGTTGGATCTGCCAGTATGCCAATCTGAGGTTAAATCTGTGCAACTTCTTCAGAGAAGTAATATGTAACGAAAAGGATAACCAGGCAGCTTTTTTAAATATGTACATTGGCATTTAGAATTACTTTCCCCAAGCTGTTCTTTAATAGTGCCATTTGCATGTAAAATATACTGATATTCATTCCGGTAATTCCTAAAATATGATATAAAATATTTATAGTCCAGGATACGTTATCCTACCAAAAGACAGACGAAAGAGGCAACGAATTTGTACATTTAACGCATATTTGGGTACTGCCAGCATATCGAATTTTTTCTAAATGGATCCGATTGTTCGGGAGATATGGCATAAAAATCTAAAACTATTACTAGTTTGCTACTTTTTAAATTAATTTCTGAGCTACTAAAATGGTATAAGTTTAGGTGGCCAACCAAGCAAGGCTTGTGTGTAAAATTTTGCCGTAGTTGGTTGAGCATTTCAAGTTGGTTGAAGTAGGTCCACTGGTTCGGTATATAAAATTTACTATCCTTAGGTAATTATAAAGCCAGTATTTCGAAAATTAGTTATATTTTAATTAAAATAATATGAGTTTGGGAAGCCTACCGTAGCACTAGTTGTATATCAGGTTTGGCGAGAATCGGCTGTTTTACAGGATATATTCCANATTAGCAATGATTTACAACGCGTTACACTGTTAATTCGACAGTTACCAAGTCACTTATTTGTAAAATCAGTTTTCTGACGGCGATATGCAGGATAAGCGAATTAACATAGTGACTTTGACGTCAATGGTTTAGGCCACTAGATTAAGATTGAAGCTGTTCGTGACGTTTAATGACGCCTGGGAAACATTTACAATATTTCCTGCACTCTAAACGTAACTGCTGGATCCGAAATAGGCAAGTAGCGTAAGCTAACTCCTAAATGAATATGTCAGAAGTCCAATTGAATCATGTGTGGTGATGTGACAACATTATGAAAAGCCCGCATAACATTGTTGTTGTCATGCAGCTGAAGAATTATTACTTTGCCAAAAACAGACAACAAGTTTCTTAGTACCATAAACTTTATACATCGAACATAAATAATATTTTTAACGAAATATTTAAATGAATAATCGTTTAACGCTGCTTCTTATCTCATTATTTTAGGTTTCAGAACGGCATTTCCATTTAATCGTTCAGGCGGAAATTGCATAAACGTAACATTTCTACAATGTAATCTTTTTCCCACGTCATCGAAGCTCTGCAAGGCCAGTAGTGAAAAACTGGCGGCAGCCGCTGCGATTTTCTTTTACATCAATTAAGACAGCACCACAGGCATTGGCGTAGAGTTACTTTTTCAGACTCGAGATCGCTGATATCATAATTATTTCGTGTTTCAAAGAGGCATACTTATATGGCCACGAGATGCTGATTCCCAGTAACATTTATTGCTCTGTCAAACAGTCAGCATATCTCAACTAAACTTCCAGACCGTGGTTATCTCATAGTTGAATTAACTTATTTAACTTCACAGAGTACTAGCACTAGAACTGCCGTAAAAAGGATTGTAATTTATATTCGGGGAAGCTTTGAATAAAATGCATGTATTATACTGACGTTGAAAGTTTCAATAACCATTTACCGTATTACATTTATTAATGAAATGTATCTTCCAAAATTACAATGACCTTTTACGTATTCAAATTGGACACGCCATTTGATTTCGAGAATAAATTTTTTATCTAAAACATTTCTTTTAAACGTAGTTCACTTAAAGAATTCCGTTTAAGCAAACAAGTAAAACTTAACGACATATCTTATCTGACTGTTTGAGTTTTGTTAAGTTATNTAAAGAATTCCGTTTAAGCAAACAAGTAAAACTTAACGACATATCTTATCTGACTGTTTGAGTTTTGTTAAGTTATATTGTTGTGCATTAAATTACCTGCCCAATTCTTGGATATTTTTGGTTCACCTAACCGTATCTTGCAATATTTTTACGCTTACGTACCATGGAAAACCCCGGGTTAACCGTCAGGGATTTAATCTTTAGATACCAGGGAAGTTTCATAAATCATATCGGAATGACAAATATCGTTTGACATGATTACTATTATCACGAATGCGTAAGATCTTAGTGATCTCACGGACAGCGTGTTTACTTATATAGAAAAAAAATGGTTGCCTGTAAAGTCGGTTTTACGGGCGAAGATTTTACGTGACAACGTAGTGCTGCGCNTAAAGAATTCCGTTTAAGCAAACAAGTAAAACTTAACGACATATCTTATCTGACTGTTTGAGTTTTGTTAAGTTACATTGTTGTGCATTAAATTACCTGCCCAATTCTTGGATATTTTTGGTTCACCTAACCGTATCTTGCAATATTTTTACGCTTACGTACCATGGAAAACCCCGGGTTAACCGTCAGGGATTTAATCTTCAGATACCAGGGAAGTTTCATAAATCATATCGGAATGACAAATATCGTTTGACATGATTACTATTATCACGAATGCGTAAGATCTTAGTGATCTCACGGACAGCGTGTTTACTTATATAGAAAAAAAAATTCTTATGAATTTTTTTCTAAACGTAATCAGAAAAACTTCCAACTTTAAACAGATATCAAAACAAGTGATGAGTCAGTCATGTACCTTTCCCAACTCATTCCCCAATTTCTGTGATGTAAGACACCGCAACAGCTCGTTTTCTGAAAGTGAATTAGTTAAACACTGCGAAATGCCTACATAGTGGTTCTCCTACACGCATCCCAGGGAAAAAAAAAGCCGTCATGCTGATTAAAGAAATGCAAGAGAAAGTGGTAAAGCTGATTGCTGCCTGGCTGCTGAACTAGGCAATGTTGAAGTTTTGTATCGACCGCATCCGATGTGGAAATGTTCGCTGACGACACTTGTAAGAAGTGCAGTTCGGAGCTGGTTGGATGTTGGGGGTCACACGACAACATACCTTTCATCTACCTACTTCTCACTCACTCATCTTGCCAGGCTAAACGCGCACTCCCATAGCGTAACGGCAAAGCTGCACTGTGCCCTTGATGGCCGGTCACAAGTTTTATTACAGTACGTTTCCACGACAGTGCGTTACTACAGTGCATTCAAGGGGGGAAAACAAGGAAAGCTGTACACAGTGAGGCAAGAGCGCTCTAGCTGGTTCGCCGTTGAGGACTCTTTGGATATCAACCTTCGTGGAAGAAACGCGGTACTTAACTGCATGCCAATATTCCTGCGTACACACACACAACCACACGCAAACACACACACACACTGATGTGCCTCCGTTACAATTGAGAAAGGAAATCAGTTCCAAGTCGTTTTCAAAGTATAATGTTTAAATTTACGGAGCCAAACTTGATTAAACCTATTTTCTGTTTGTTTAATATAACTTATACTGAGAATTTGCATTTTAGTAATATATTTACGTTCATCAAAGTTTCACACTTCCTCTTGATCGGCGCATGGAGAAAGTGAACGGGTTCATGGGAAAGTTCTCAAGTAGCAAAACAACAAGCAGTTAACATTTGGCCTGCNTTAATATAACTTATACTGAGAATTTGCATTTTAGTAATATATTTACGTTCATCAAAGTTTCACACTTCCTCTTGATGGGCGCATGAAGAAAGTGAACGGGTTCATAGAAAAGTTCTCAAGTAGCAAAACAACAAGCAGTTAACATTTGGCCTGCTGTTGCGAGTGGTGGCAAACGTTTGCATTTATAATTGTCAACATTTATTACATGGTTGACAACCAGGTCATATCAAACAATTAGACATTACCTATTACTAAATACATAATCGCAACATGGACCGATGCTCTCACAATGATTGTTAGAATTCAATATACGCCCCACAAGCAGACAATAAACGAAATGGTAACTTTTACTTACCCCGTCACTTAAGGGGTGGAGGTCCGAAACCAAATTTGTGCACACCTTTGAACCATAAACATTAGCAGCAAACTAATGGTTCATTTATGGCATGCCAACTGTTGTCACTGCTGAGGACACACAAACAGCACATCTGTGGGCCACTTATGGCATGCCAACTGTTAATTACTGCCGCGGATTTATTAGTAGCATACTAATGGGCCACGTATGGCATTCAAACCGTTGTTTACCGCTGGGAAAATAATAGCAGCATGTTTAGGGGCCTTTAGTAATAGGCCAACTATTGCTTGTTACTGATGAAACAGCATTCTTATGTGTAATACGTATATGGAATGCCAACTCTTACTGCTGGGACATATAACTGATGCTTTCAAAGCCCATTTATGGCATGCCGATTATATGCTGTTGTGCAATAGCAAATAGTATATGTGAATTCACTTGATTTTTTATTTCATGCAAATATGAAGTAAAATTATTATGTGAAAGCAACAGAAAAAATAATTTGTAGACTGGAAACCTACAAAGAATAACACATAAAAATAATAATTTTGCATTTTAAATACCACCTAAGGGTAGCCCGAAACTAAAATACTATTATTTAAAACCAAATACAGAAATCCCAATATTGACTTGCGATACTAACACAAATTATGTATATAGCAAAGCTTACAATGCAACTTTTATGTGCAGAAAGTATTCAGATTTTTTAAAAAAGTTTTACATGAATACTTGGTGGATTAGTTGCTAGCATTCTAGATTCTTAACGAAAGGATATAAGTTCGATTCCAGGTTCTCAGCAAAAAAAAAACTAACCAATTGTGGAATAATGATAAAGATAGCAAGCATAAAATTTTTTTTGGGTAAAACATAATTACTTTTTGGTTTTAAAAATTCACTGTAAACTGGTATAAAGTGTGCCACAAGTGGCCCAAAGCTGGGTTATAAATGCCAAATAAAATAGCTACAAGAGGCCAACAGCAGGGTTGTAAGTGGCAAATAGCTGAGCTACAAGTGGTCAACAGCAGGGTTGTAAGTGGCAAATAGCTTAGCTACAAGTGGCCAACAGCTGGGATATAAGTGGAAAATAGTTCAGCTACAGTTGGCCACCAGATGGGTTGTAAGTGGCAAATAGCTGAGCTACAAGAGGCTAACAGCTGGGTTGTAAATGGCAAACAGCTGAGATACAAGAAGTCAATAACTGATCTACAAGTGGGAAAAAACTGGGTTGTAAATGGCAAAATAGCTTAGCTACAAGTGGTCAACACTTAGCTTGGAAGTGGCAAATAGCTTGACGCATTCTGCGTCCCTATATTTTATTCGTCAGAACACACGCTCTGGCGGACCTCACAGCCGGATGACCGCAATAAGGATTAAGGGTTTTGTGGACATGCCGGAAGAGGGACACCAGGAGCCTCGCAGCTGCAAAGGCACACTACCAAAGGTTTCTGCACGTGCAACTGTTCCTGCACGTGCAGGCGACATCCGGAGACAATGGAAGGCACCAGGGCGCGAACACAGCTACATTTTGCAGCTGCCCAAGGGACACCGAGATCCCGCCACCAGCTGCGCCTGTCCCGGGCTTATACCGCAATAAACCATGAGAGCTTTTAGCGGACGTGCGTGCAGAACGGGACAATAAACTTCCAGGCCATAATCAAGGGACTACGCCAGGCCGGCTGCTGACCACACTAGCAGCGGCCAGGTGTTTTATGACCCGGAGGGACGCCAAGCACCCCGGACACGTGCAGCAGAGACGGGGCAAGTTGAATATGGTGATGGTCGCTACAAAACCACACGAAGGGGGGAGCAACGGGGCAGTCGGCCGACAGACACGGAAGAGGACGGAGCGAATCCGCGAGCAGTCGTTGTCGGCAGCCGGCCGTCGTCAAACGCAGAGTCCTGCGTTGGACCCGGGAAGAAGGAACTTCGAAGCCAGGCGCCGAGACGCCCACCAAGTTCGAGAGCAGTTCCAAGCCGCCAGCCGAGGGAATTCAGCGCTGCAGTGTCAGATAAGTAGTTCTACACCAAGTGCGAAGAATCTTCCCCCCCCCCCCAACGACGCCAGTCGCGGCGTCAAACCATACGTAGCCTACATAGGGAAAGGGGAGGAGAGTTTTGTCTCGTGAGTTCATGTACCAGTTAACCTGTTCAAGCCACAATAAAACTCGAGTATGCGAACACGCGTATAAAGTGTATGTTAATTAGTAAATTGGACCTAGAGACAACAGTGTCGACGTATTTGTACGCCCTATCACTGAGGGCTAGCATCAAGTGCTGGCGCCTCACGCCGCAGAGAAGAATCAATACCTACTTCCAAACTTCAGCATTTGGCAGGTATCAAGCTGAACTACAAGTCACCAACAGCTGGGTTGTAAGTGGCAAATATATGAGCTACAAGTGGTCAATAGCTGAGCTACAAGTGGCCAACAGCTGGATTGTAAGTGGTAAAAACTGAGCTACAAGAGGTCAACCACTGGGTTGTAAGTGAAAATAGCTGAGCTAAAAGTGGTCAATAACTAAACTACAAGTGGTCAACAGCTGAGCTATAAGTGACCAACCACTGGGTTTTAAGTTGCAGATAGTTGAGCTACAAGTCGTTAATAACTGAGCTACAATAGGCCAACAGCTGGGTTGCAAGTGGCAAATAACTGAGCTACAAGTGGCCAACAGCAGAGTTTTAAGTGACAAATAGCTGAGCTACAAGTAGTCAACAGCCAGATTGTAAGTGGCAAATAGCTGAACTACAAGTGACAAACAGCTGGGTTGTAAGTGGCAAATAGCTGAGGTATAGACGACCAGCAGCAGGGTTGTAAGTGGCAAATAGCTGGGCCACAAGTGGCCAACAGCTGGGTTGTAAGTGGAAAATAGCTGAGCTACAGGTGACCAAAACCTGGGTTGGAAGTGGCAAAAAGCAGAGCTACAAGTGACCAACAGCTGGGTTATGAGTAGCAAATAATTGACCTACGTGGCCAACAACTGGATTTTGAGTGGCAAATATCTGAGCTACATGTAAACCACAGCTTGGTTGTAAGTAGCAAATAGTTGAGCTACAAATGACCAAACGCTGGTTCGTAAGTGGCAAATAGCCGAGCTACAAGTGGTCAATAACTGAGTTATAAGTGGCCAACAGCTGGTATGTAATTGGCAAATACCTGAGCAGAAAGAGGCCAACAGCTGGATTGCAAGTTGCAGAAATCTGAGCTACAAGTGGCCAACAGCTGGATTGTAAGTAGCCTATAGCTGAGCTACAAGCGCTCAATAGATGAGCTTCAAGTAGCCAACATCTGGGATGAAAGTGGCCAATAGCTGTGCTACAAGAGGCCGACATCTGGATTGTAAGTGGCAAACAGCTGACCTACAAGTGGCCAACCGCTGGGTTGTAAGTGGTAAATAGCTTAGCTACAAATGGTCAATAGCTGAGCTATAAGTGGCCAACAGCTGGGTTGTAAGTGGCCAATAACTGAGCTACAAGAGGCTGACAGCTGTGTTGTAAGTGGCAAATTGCTGAGCTACAAGTGACCAACAGCTGGGTTGTAAGTAGCAAACAGCTGTGCTACAAATGTCCAACAGCTGGGTTGTAAGTAACAAATAGCTGCGCTACAAGTGACCAACAGCTGTGTTGTAATTGGAAAATAGCTGAAATGCAAGTGGGAAATAGGGGTAAATAGTTGAGCTATAAGTGGCACAGGTTGCTTGTAAGTGGCAAATAGCTGAATTACAAGTGACCAACAGCTGGGTTGTTAGTAACAGATAGTTTTGCTACATGTGATCAATTGCTGAGCTACAATTGACTTACAGCTGGGTTGTAGGTGTCAAATAGCTGAGCTACAAGTGAACAACAGCTGGGTTGCAAGTGGCAAAAAGCTGAGCTACAAGTCACCAACAGCTGGGTTGTTAGTTTCAAATAGCTGATCTACAAGTTGCCAACAGGTGGGTTTTTAGTGGCAGATAGTTGGGCTACAAGTGGCCAACAGCTGGGTTGTAAGTGGAAAATAGCTGAGTCACAAGTGATCAATAGCTGGGCCACATGTGGCTCACCAACAGTTGGCTGACGAGATCAGGTTAATGTACGGCATACCAGAAGCAGTAGATCAGGGGAACACTGCTTTCACTCATGGCTCACTGTTGATGCTGGCAGCTCGATGTACAGTTGGTTACACAGAAGCGGGCCGATTATAGGCAGATAGTATTTTCTGCATGTACGTTATTTGATCAATGGTCCAGATGTTCCCAACTGCTCACCACAGTCTAGAGAGAGGTGTCATGTGAGCCACAAGCATCTGCAGGTGCATCACAGAAGTTGAATGATTATGGAAACTGTTTGTGGGCTTGACGTGTACAAGCAGATTTGCACAAGTGGGCCAACTGACTTCTTCTACTTGTGCTATTTTACGTATGGCAGGAAGGTTATAAACAAGACAGAAAATCAAATTTTTGGCTTATATTTTAGAAGTGCTCTATTAAATACGTTAAGTCCGTAAGGTAGAGGGCCGAAATTTTATCCCTACGTCCAATTTCGTCCTCTTGTATCACCCGCTGCACACGCGACTTCGTTTCATTCTTAACTTGCGAGAGTTACTTGTGTGCAGGACGTTAAGTTTTCATCTAGGAAGAAGATCGAATTTTCTTGCTGAGCTAAGTGTAACTTTCCGCACTTTAAGAACCTGATATTCATAGATCAAGCACTGTATACGTGGTAAGCAGTGTGTTGTCGATCACTCTTTTAGTGTAGTTTCTGACGTCTGAACTGAGGTTGTCGTTAGCGTGGGTTTCCGCAGCAGCCATAATAATACACTAGGGAATGTTCGCAGTTTCGTCCCGCTATAGTTCCTATTTTCATTCCAGGTACGGAATTTGAGTAATACTTATTCTTTTCAGATGCTGAAATGTAAAGAGCGGAATAAGTAATTTGCCTAGAAGGCCATTAAGACAGCGAGGAAAAATGAAATGGGTTGAAAGGTGCAAGCAAATCTTGCAATATCCCTCGAGCAACTTTGAAAGAAGGGTGGAGGTCTTACAGTTGAGGGTTTTGTGGACAATTACATAGGGAGAAAAACGGTTTTTTTTTCTCACAATATTTAGAAAACTAATTAGTGGAATTGTAGTGTGTACAAATGAAGTTAGTTTCGATGTATTCACAGTGAAAGTTCTCTGCCAAATGGCGTATCAGCTTGCAATCCGTAATAACAGGCGACATCCATTTTATACTGATCAGAAGGCAGCTGGACTTAAGTGGGTGCGGGTTTTTTTTTTGGGTTGACACCATCATCCATCGTTGAGGAAACCCCATTCGTTATTACTATATATAATTCAATAGTGTAGTCAGGGAAATATGAAGGCATTATTTGAAATTTTGAAACCTGAGCTGGAAGTCTTCATCGTGGATATAACAGGCTTATCCAACGTTCAGCACAAAAGTCAAAGAATTTCTGTCATGAGAAGAAGACAGGAAGTCCACAATCTGTCATCAGCTGAAAGAAGCTCGTTGGTGACGGAAGTGGGATTGTCTGCGGGGAAATATGAACTGAAGTCTTTTGATGCTGTAGACGATGAGAGAAATGGATTCGTTGCATGAAATGCTTCTTTTTGGTTCATGAAGCAAGTAGCAAAATTCATATGTGACAATTGCTTAAAACGTTGAGAGTTATGTGTAAATAATGTACTCGAAAGATCTCGAACATTTATTTATAATAACTGTTTGGTTGTGTTGCAATAGACAAAAAAAATGTTTTACTTAATTGTTCTTTGCAGGGTTTGTAATGAAAATGAAATTACGAACACATTTTTTGTAATTTAGTTTTGCAGTGTTTAAATTTTTTTAAATATTGTATGACCACGTAATGGCTTATTTGGATATTTATTGTGATATAAGTAGAGAACATAATCAAAAATGTATATGCTATTTCTTACTTCAGTCCACAACCCTTCAGACCATCTACGATGCTAAATTTACGAAGGGGACGGAATTTGGACTCCCTACCGTAACTTAAAATTGATACACAAATGTGACGAATAGGCTGATAAAAGGTCATAAAAATAGATTGTATCTCAATCCAGTTTATGTATCAGATTATAATACGTATTTGCGACAGATTTGAAACCGGAATTGGCAAATAAAGCGCAAACGATAACAACAGTTCTATGTCAAAGCCCGGAGACCCTGGAAAAGTCTAGACGAAATAAATTATTATTTTAACCCCTGACTCGTCTTATAGAAGAAAAATCAGAGAATTTATTCAATAATTTTAGCCGGTATGAAAACAATTGATATCCTTTCTAAAGTTTTTATTCGCTGCTTTATCGGGAAAAAATTTATTTTCCTCAGGTTTATCGTCTTCTTGAGGTGGGTGTTGAAGAAAACTGTGTTTAAATGGCAAAAGTGCAATACTGAGAAATAAAAAGTAATGAAAAGGCTGCATATTGTGTGATAGTGCTGTAAATATATAAGATAAGTATAATTCATTACAAAATTGAGGCTCGTCCAATAACTTGCATTGATGGATGTGGGTTCATAACATCAAATGTAATAAATGTTAGCAAATTGATAGTAAATGTTGTATAATAAATATGATAATCCTTCACATCGTCTTATAATTGTTAAAGCAGACTTTAAAACCTGATTAACCGAGAATTCATTTTAATTTTCTCATCAGGCAAAGCTATGGAAAGTTATAAAGGGCAGAAGGTTTTGAAATTGTGCTCTGAAAAATTGACATTTAACAGATTAAACAGCACCTACTTGAAAAATGTGGTTTTAGAACAATGCCCTCTTACTAATCAGTTCAAGAAAATTCAACTCCTTCCAAATATGCAGTGAACAAGAATTTGACAACAACTTGAAATGTAGCAAGGTTTACTTTTTTCAAGACATGGATATCCTAAGATTTCCTACTGAATAGTAAAAAACAAGAAGCACGAAACAATATTTTTAGTTGAACANCAAGACATGGATATCCTAAGATTTCCTACTGAATAGTAAAAAACAAGAAGCACGAAACAATATTTTTAGTTGAACAACTTTAAATGTTACACAGCCACGATGTTTTTTTTTTCTGATGGAAAACAAATAGCCTTACTGCCGGCTTGTCTTTAACGCTAACAGAATTCACAAGGGAAGCAATTTCCTTCATCACAGAAGACCGAAGAGGATAATGTTACAATGTGTAATACAGAAGTGGACTATTCGCATATTTACTGTTGTGTGAAAGATGCAATCAACGCGTTCATAATATGTTTAGGCTGTGACTCTAGTAGCTCGAGTGATTCATCTGTCACTGCCTGAACGTACGTGTATCACTACGGAGCGATATTCCAGTTTCTGAGGTAATCGTTCCAATAACATTTTCTTTCAAAGAAATTCATATCCACGCATCCGCTTTTACGATATTTTTATTCATAAAATTGTTTCATCAAAAGGCGTAGTTTTTTGCTGTCGTATGTACTTTGTTGTTTTTTGTAAGGCACATTGTAATATAATAGGGAATCCTATAACAGACTGGTAAAGACACGGTCATAAAAACTATGATGTCATCAGGATTTCATAATTTAATTACTGTCCGGTTGCTTATATTTACATTTGACAAGTGTAAGCGTGGACCATCCTTTCAGCATTGTGTGACGTAGTCATGAAGATAGTGGAATTACTGAATTTTTCTCACTAGTAAAAATAAAATATACGTATTAAAAATACAAAATGTTGGCGTATACTGTAAGACTAAAGTTTGTGATATGTGTGCCAAATTGTTGAAAATTTTGCAATTCGATGTTTTCAAAACTGGCAATACTGTTGTTGGCTATAGGGGCCGCAAATATTGTTACAAAACTAACACCAAGAAATATTGCTTTTTAAAAAAAAGATTAAATTGAAATTTAGCTAGGAATGGCAAATGTCGTTCCCAAGTTAAACGTTTACGGCACATATATATTTATATAATATTTATGTTTATTATTTTTAACTTAGGAAAAGCAGAGAGAATGAAAATTAATGCAAATAAATCCTGATAATATAAACTCAGTCGATCGTAGTGAAAAAATTGATGTGGTTATTTACTCGTACATAAACCAAAGAAAAAAAAATTCCACTTATACATTAGAAATTGAGGCACTTCGAGATTTCTTATTTTTTTTTTTTCGATTTTCTAAAAAAATTGGGAATAATATTTTTGAAGTGTACTCTTTAAAGTTCGTGTTTTAAAGTAGCCTAAATATGATTTGTTATTAAACAGTGCATTGATTCATATTATAGTTATGAGTGCTTAATTATCTCAGTCGCTACGTCCCACGTATTTCTGCTTTGTACTTCGTTTAATTTATCTGCAGTATCAGCAAATCAACATAGTAAAATAAAGTAACGTACTTCTCCATACCTCTAATTGTTCNTTTAATTACTGTCCGGTTGCTTATATTTACATTTGACAAGTGTAAGCGTGGACCATCCTTTCAGCATTGTGTGACATAGTCATGAAGATAGTGGAATTACTGAATTTTTCTCACTAGTAAAAATAAAATATACGTATTAAAAATACAAAATGTTGGCGTTTACTGTAATACTAAAGTTTGTGAGATTTGTGCCAAATTGTTGAAAATCTTGCAATTCGATATTTTTAAAACTGGCAATACTGTTGTTGGCTATAGGGGCCGCAAATATTGTTACAAATCTAACACCAATAAATACTGCTTTTTAAAAAAAAGATTAAATTGAAATTTAGCTAGGAATGGAAAATGTCATTCCCAAGTTAAATGTTTACAGCATATATATATATATAATATTTATTGTTTATAACTTAAGGAAAGCAGAGAGAATGAAAATGTATGCAAATAAACCCTGATAATATAAACTCAGTCGATCGTAGCGAAAACATTGGTGTGGTTACTTACTCCTACATAAACTAAAGAGAAAAAAAATAAAAATTCCACTTATACATTAGAAATTGAGGCACTTCGAGGTTTCTTGTTTTTTTTTTCAATTTTCTAAGAAAATTGGCAATAATATTTTTGAAGTGTGTTCTTTATAGTTCGGGTTTTAAAGTGGCCTAAAGATGATTTGTTATTAAACAGTGCATTTGTTCATATTATAGTTATGAGTGCTTAATTATCTCAGTTGCTACGTCCCACGTATTTCTGCTTTGTACTTAGTTTAATTTATCTGCAGTATCAGCAAATCAACATAGTAAAATAAAGTAACGTACTTCTCCATACCTCTAATTGTTCGCAACACATCAGAATAAATTGGCCATAAAACTACAACACGAGCTGAGAAAGTATGTCACGAGTCCAGTAAAAACTCTCCCAACGGTAATGAAGTAAAAATAAAATCGGGTATTCTTTCACTGACGTGTTATTAATGCACGATGCATTTTATGTGAGGCTGTAGGATTCGGAATTATTGTCCTTGAAACACATCCACGGACAGACGGGCGCAGAAATGTTGTTAAAATAATGTTTCCCTTCTGTGCCAGACGAATTCCTCACGTTACCTGTTCTTGATCTTCGGCGTTGTATTTCGTAGTAAGACCAGCATGCATCTCACGTATCACAACTACTGTCCCCGCAGACGGATAATCATACAGACACGCAAATTCCATGGCTTAAAACGTGTTATCAAATAAAATTAAATATTACGATAATTTTTTATGCCTTTTATTTAAAATGCTGACTGCAGATATATTTAGTGCTTTCATAGTTACAAATAGTTTGTTACTCAAAATTGTGCGTTCTTTTTGAAGCATTAAACCATCTTTTTTTTTAAACCTATCTATTTTTTAAATGACAAATTTGTTGGAATGCTTGCTCGTTTACAAGAATAGCACTCGTGGTGATACTAATATAGCGCCGGTCTTATTGCAAAGATATAGTAAGCTGATAACACCATATCAATGATCATTTCTGGGAATTACACCAATTACATGTGTAGCTTAATGCACAACACGAGTAAATTGGTATAAGGTCCAAGGTACACATTGCTTGAATAAGGGGCCGGAAGTAGAGGCAGAAGTGCCGTCTTCCGTCCTGCTCAGGGTTAGAGCTGGTGCTGAGTGTAAGCAGATCTCAGTAGGCTCAGTTTCAATATTTATGCTCACTCTTCGGCAATCCACAACCATCCAATGTTTCACACTGGGTTTCGGTACCAAAATGGCGGGACTTGCATATTGCGACTTAGACTGTTCAATAACTCCTTTATCTAACAACTCTTGAAAATGTTTTCTTAAAATTTTTATTTGCAGTGGTGTCAATCTATATGGATTCCTCTTGGCATATTCCTTGCTCAATAAATTGATATGGTACTATAGTAATTTCAAAATTCATTGGTAAACACCTTGAAAAAAAAATTTACGTCAATTATCTATAGCTTAACTCTGATGTTCATCCAGATGAACAAGCGAATCCTTTACTTCAATTAACTTAGCTCTAATGCCCGAAGACACACGTTGTTTAACTACTGAACCCACAATTCAAATATTTGTCACAGGTGAGAATTTAAAGAAAATAAATTTAGCTTGAATGTCAAGGGTTACGCCAGTGATGGCCACGAATTCTGCCCTTAAAATGAAATCTAAACCATGTTGCTTGGAAAAAAAGTTATTCATACATCCAGGAAAAATTTCCAATTTTATTTTGAAAGTATCGCAAAAAATGATNGTTGCTTGGAAAAAAAGTTATTCATACATCCAGGAAAAATTTCCAATTTTATTTTGAAAGTATCGCAAAAAATGATATATAGGCAATACTTAACTTGAAGTAGTTTAGCACTATACTTCAGAAGGTTCAACCGATTGCATTAACCTTTATTCGTTCAATTCATCAAAAATATTAGCATAAATAATGGATCGCTCACTTGTCGTTTTCGCGGGACTTTTTTTTTTAACTTAAAACATTAGTCAAGCATGTGACCTGCAATTTCTTCCTCCACCTCTGACATTCTTAAACAAAACACAACTTCATGCAGGTACTGTAAAAATACAGGTCACAATGTTGCCAATGCGTATTTTTATACAAAAAGCCTAATATGTTTAATTTATCTAATCAAATGTTGAAAGTTATTATTTTTAAATACATTTGACAAAGACGAAATGTAAGCCCACAACCTTTAACACGGATATCCCCGAGATAACCCGCCCACCAGCGGTATCTCCGGTGCGATTAACACATGAGATTACCAAATGCGTGACCCGGTCGGGGATTGAACACGGTTCGCCTTGGTGGGAGGCGAGTAGTCTAACCGCTCAGCCACAGCGGCTCCAGAAGACAACGAGGAAAACGCCACCTCAAGAGCTTTCGGACGGCATCAAACCCACAACCTTTAGAATGCGAGTCAGACACTGTACAGTATGACAGAACAAGCTTGCTGAATTTGACTCTGTCACTGCGGAAGTAAGTTATTAGATAATTTGAACCTCTTTAACGTTAAGTCGCAGAGGTAAAGTATTCTTACCCCAAAAGAGCGGACAATATGTCGGCCGCGCTAAAACACCACAACAGTAGCGTCCAATTAATAAAATTACAGAAGCGGATTTACAAAGTTTGATGTCCATGAGNGCGCTAAAACACCACAACAGTAGCGTCCAATTAATAAAATTACAGAAGCGGATTTACAAAGTTTGATGTCCATGAGGATAACATTGAAATACATGCAGGTACATGTTTTGGTGAGAAGAAGAGGAAGGAAGTGCAGGGATATAGTGGTCAGACCACTCACCTCCCACCACGGGTTTGATTCCGGGCGGGATCACTCCCGGATTTTCGCACGTAGGAATCATGTCGGATGATGCAGCTGGTCGGCGGGTTTTCTCGGGGATCTCCCGTTTCCCCCGCCCCTGCATTCTGGAAATGCTCCATACTAACCTCGCTTTGTCCTTTTCGGCTCTCAAGACCCCGATGTTAGAAGCAGCCCAAATCTCTCGACTCCACACTCCATGCGTATCTCCCTCATCTATTATTTCAAAAAGAGCATAAGTGACAGAAATAGACTACGGAAACTAGTACTCGAACATGAAATATTTCTTAAGGGCTAAGAAAATGTCTCGATTTGCATGAATTTCAGAAATATAAATTCAAGAACTGATTCTGAACTTCTTAAAATATTTCTATGGGGTTTATTTTATTGACCGCATATTTGAATTAAGGACAATATCATACATATTCAGTAATATTTGATAAAATTTATAGTTTTCAAATAAATTTTTTTTTCCTGTTTTTCGAATTTTAACGTACAAAAACCACACTATCTGTGTATATGCCAAAAAAAAAAATTACTATAAAATTTACAAAATCTTATTTTTTAAAATGTTATAGTAACAAAATTAATATAAAACACCCTACATAATCCAAGCGAGTTATTTTTCTTAAAAATTTCCCGTTAGAAAATTTTGTTAAAATAAAAGGCTTCTTATTCACGACATATAAATTACATTAACATTAAGTTGTAGATAATGCTCTTTTGTAAATTTTAAGAGAATTACTTTGGCATATTAACAGACTTTGTGGTAAATATCGCAATTAATCTTTCAAAAAAGTTATCAGTTTTAAAATCGAAAATAATATACTCTAACTACTATTGCTGTTTGTAATAGTTATTCAGTATTTAAACACCTTGTAAATACATCTAATTACATGAAAATATATAACTTACACATCGTTAAAAAAAACTGCACCAAAAAGAAAGGAACTAACAGGAATGAAACATGGTACGTAATTTTGGCAATTTCAGATATGCAAAGATTCACGTTTCACGCTCAGCTGCGCAATTGACGTCAGCAANATGGTACGTAATTTTGGCAATTTCAGATATGCAAAGATTCACGTTTCACGCTCAGCTGCGCAATTGACGTCAGCAATGACGGGCTTTATCGCTGTACCTGCCCGACAACACAACATCGTCGAGGTGTGCATCCTGTGCTGTTGTATCGATAGCACCCCTGCCAGGAGTAGTATGTCTCGGAGGCGAGTTCGATAGCTCTAGAACAATAGAGAGCTATCGATAAGGGTCGCGTCGTAGGACTGCGGGAAGCCGGACGGTCATTTGTTCGTATTGCGTGCCATACCGGTCGTGCGGATATGACCGTACCACGCTGTTGGTGCCTGTGGATAGAAGAAGGCATCCACACACGACATATAGGATCTGGGAGACCACCCAGTGGCGGATCTGAAAGGGGGAGGTTAAGTGGGCTTGAGCACCTCCCTTGGAGCTTGATTTTACACTGAATAAATTGAGATCGTTCTTGAAACCAGAAACATTAGTAATATATAATGACACTCTAAGAAATTATTTGGAAATTTATTATACCAGTGTATACGCTTAGTGAGAAAGCATGAATGGTAATTTTTCCCCTATACATTCATTGTAGCGTTCCTACCTACATTTCCTCAGGAAACAGTCAAATGCGTAAAAGTTCCCAACTTTGTATATTAGCGACGCTAAACATTCCTATATCTGCAGCTTGATGTGTGGTGTTATTAACACACAGTGTATAGGTTAAAAACTTCCATTGGAATTTAGGAAGCTACCAGAAAATATTTTGCAGTGTAGTATAGCAACAAGAAATTTTAAATATAATGAATATACTAAGTATAGCAATACATATCGTTATAGGGTATTCACGGTAAAGTGAGCACCTTTTAAAGCCCTCTCATTTTAAATAATAGTCAATAAATATATTTTATTGTAGACTTAGACGTTAACTTTCGAGTGCGGTGAAATATATACACTGTGTTTATTACTAGCATGACAATATTTATTTTAAAATGTGGTGGAATGATAAAAAATGGCTNTGAAATATATACACTGTGTTTATTACTAGCATGACAATATTTATTTTAAAATGTGGTGGAATGATAAAAAATGGCTGATAGGAAAAAAGTAACAAGGGCCTCATAAGTGCTCACTTTACCATGAACAGACTATAGTATAGTAGCAGAAAATATTAAAAATGATTTAGGTAGCCTATCCACAACGTACTGAAAATTTAATGTATCATTAAAACGTAACGCTTCCTTTAAGCACCTGGTTTGAACACATTGCACAGTGNAACGTACTGAAAATTTAATGTATCATTAAAACGTAACGCTTCCTTTAAGCACCTGGTTTGAACACATTGCACAGTGCCCCACCTCTCAATTAGCCCCCTCCTTAATGCATTTCTGTATCCGCCACTGAGTTGGCCATGGACCATACAGAGGGAGAACCGATTTGTTGTCCGAGATGCGCGGTGTGCCCCCACCGCCACTATTGCGGATATCCGGTGAGCAGTGACGCCCACCTTGCAGCATCCTGCGAGAGCCAGTACCGTTGACAGACGGCTGCACAACACAGGGCTACATTCACGCAGACTCTACATCAACGTCCCCACATTATGCGAAGGTGTCGTGACCTATGCAGAATGGCAGCGCGTAATGAGTCCCGTTTTTGTGTTGTGGCGACGACTGACGCATCCGTACGTGGAGGCAACTTGGACAGGTTACTGTTAAACACGACAGAGTCGTGGTTTTATTTGTTAACGGGGCGCTCTTAGCCGCGAGGCCATACCGCACCCCGGCCTCCCAGTAGGCGGGGAAGAGGGATCACGCCCTCTCATCGCAGACATGACCAGCGCTTTCTGAATTGACCAAACCCGTTTGCCCCGACCTGTACACAGGCCGCACCAGGCAGAGCCCCGATCTGATATTGCAGATCGCACAGAGCATGTCCTACCACAAGGCCTGAGATTCTAGCACTCAGATTACCAAGCGTGTGGTATAGCCGGAGCACTACCCACGCCCCTGACGTGATCTCGGGCACGCCCCCGGAACAATCCTGTTCAACGTCCGGCTCTTTTAGCAAGAGGGGGAATCTCTCCGAGCCTTCTCCAGCATGCGGAGTCAACCACTGCCAGCACGAGTCCAACCTCGTCTGATCCAAATTCCAGGGAGTACCCCTGGATGGGCCAAGCGGATCATCCCGTGCTCCCTCTTAATTTCCATGGCACGTATGGGTTTTCCTGTGTCCGACTGCGTCGCCTAACCTCCATGCGGGAGTGTGCGGAGTCCCTCAGAACAGGTGGGTACCGCCATGACCGTCCGGTTTTACTCCCTTTGCTGTCTTCACCAGGAGCCGAGCTCACACGAAGCCGCACACCAGGCCGACTCGCAACATCAGACACGCGTCCTTTACCATCCTAGAATTTCTTCACAGGGAAATTCCTGTTTTGGGCCCCAGTGGCCTGAGTGCCAAGAGGTCCAACACCCCACCAAGTGGTCGGGCCTTGGTACTATCTATCGGCCCAAGCCATCACGGCAGATACCCCTGAACAGCCGCTAGAAAACTGTTTCCCATAGGGCACGGGCGGCAGAGCCCAGTCTGTTTAATCAGGGGTGGCACGAGAAGCCCTGGGTTGCCATGGATGTTGAGAGGCTATAAGAGACGCATCACCCATCCTTTCCGGAAACCGGTAAGTAAGTTCGTCTCGGCTACCATAGCCTAGTACTGCCACGCCACCTCGAATGACCAACCTACACTCCCCCCACCGGGGTGACCGTACGATCCTCCCCCCAGGCAACTTGGACAGCACCAAGATCGATGATTCGTTATCGCACATCACACGTCCAGGCGACTTGGGTGTCGTGGTGTAGGGGTACGATTTCGTACGCTGCCCTATCACCGCTGGTCTTCAACACAGGCACTTTCACCTCTTTGTTAAGAGTCGCCCGAATATCTCTCTCCGTTCCTGTCGCGAAATCCGCAGGAACGGCGAACGAATATTCAAGCTCTACAGAATGTGTTATAGCAGGGAATCATCGGAGATCTCTGTGACTCCATGGCGCGACGTCTGTCGGGACGCGTGTTTGCAAACATGGCGGTCCGACGTCGTACAGAGAGACCTATATAAGCTCGATAAATAGTGCACATGCCAGTTTCAAGTTGCAGTCATTTCTTTTTCTTAGTGACTTTTGACTTTCTCCAGAATACCACTGCAATCTGACACTTCCTTGTGGGTGCAACAATTCTTTTTGACGATGAGTGTATCAAGTAGTTCAGGTTCTGTCCTTGATTGTATGTTTCAGGGTTTCTCGCACTGCGGGACCATTTCATAGCCCGTAAATTATATTCGTACGATGCCGTACACTCTTTATGGGGACCTGGCCAGGAGGCTACCTCAAGCCCCTTCCTCGTCTTACATGTAGTACACATTATTACGCCAGTTTTTTTATTCCATCGTGTAAATAACAAAAGGTAGTAACACATTTAAACATTAACGAGACATTAAGACGGTTTTATATTAGGTAGTAACCTAATTTCAATTATAACGGGAAACATTTGAACATAATGCGTTTGTTTTATTAATGCAAGTTTACGTGCACAGTTAGGCATGTAGAAAATATTACATATTTATGTCGTTATGTTATTTAAAAAATTATTACTTAAATATTATACAATTTAAGAGAACAATGAATTCCCTGCAGTGTTTTAAAAATATTTTTAAAAATTAGTATTTTTAGCCCCTAGTGTCTTGTTACAGTACTGCATTACATAAGTGTATTAAAGTTAGATACGTTAAGGAATCGCTAACAATTGTATCGTTACAGTTCAAGCTTATTAAAAAGGGGACAGAAAGTATGTAAATGTTTACTGAAACTTTCGGCATTAAATGACGTGATGCTGTAATCCCCAAAACCCTACCATAATAAAATGCGTGTTCAGGTGGGAAATGTTATGGCGAAGGCATTAACTTGGAAAAAGCGCAGTTTATTTATGTAACCAAACACCATACATTTGGTTTTAATGTTCTGTTGTTAGTTATTAAATAATAAATGTTTGTCTCGCTCTATATATATATATATATATATATACACACACGTACTCATTTATTCTTATAACTGCCTCAACTTTATAACAATGGTATTGATAAGGGTTCAATCTTATAAATGCGGGGACAACTGTTTTTAAAAGATTTTGGACTAACGCCTATTGAGATAAAGGGCGAAGCTCTGGGAAAGCTATCTTCTTGTGATAAGTTTATTTACTGATAACAAAGAGATTCTGATAACTGATAAGTGGCTCTGATGTAACGAAATGTCAGGTTACCGCCGACATTCCAAGGAAGGGAGTTCGCACGTGTCTCTGGAGGCTGTGGTGAAATTTGAGATTAATTTCCCAGTAGAAACATGCGTTGGCCCAACAGTTGGTATTCGGTTGGAATGGTTGGCTGTATGTTGGGTTACAATATATGCGTTTGTACATGGTTTGTCAAATATAATATGAAATTTTTTTTAAAACTCTAAATTTTACTGCGACATACATATTAAAAGCACGCAGAGCATAACTACACAAAGTAAGACAATTAAAAAAAATCGCTAATTCAATATTTTTATAATTTAAAATTTTTGTATGGTTGTTGACAATATTTGGTTTCCTTACTGCTGGTAATTGGCACCAACTTTTATGTTGGACCAACGTTGTGAAACTAACATTCTACACGTAAAGTAGAGAATAACTGTTTTGAATTAAACACGGGTTCTTTCTAGCACTTCATAACATATGAAAATTTTTCCAGATGCAAGAGCTATTTTTATTTTCACAGCCTTTAGTTGGTAATAGGTTAGGACCATTTTTGGAAATCCACAGTTCGTAATAGGTTTCTGATGATAAGGATGGCTAACATTCTGTAACTTTATTATGCGAAAAATGGTAAATATTGATTTTATAAAGAATAAAAACACATATATGTTTTAAGGTAAGGTATTTCTAACACATTAGGCTAATACATTTTTTGAGGTCTTTTAAGCACAGACATCCTGAAAGAAAATAAACGGGCTATTGTTGGTTGCGCGTTGACTGCTAATTGAAAAAAAAATGTCAGTAATTTATAGGTATGTTTTGCCTCAGGTGGCATTTGGTTGGTAATGCTGGAAATAATTTGTATTGAATTCGAAATATTCGGATAGAGTTTTGGAATAAAATTATTAATATATCTTTGCTCCATCATAATTTTCTAGGCGAATTTCAGAATAATTGTTCCAGGGAGTTTTTATAAATGTAAACCAAATTCTTTGAAGGAAAATTTCGAATATATTATTTCGGAAGTAAGTATTATTCTTAAGAGTAGAGTGAGTGAAGAGATTTGGGTGGCTCTTAGCATCGAGGTCTTAACAGCCGATGAAGGTGAAGCTAGGTGAATATGGCTCAGCGTCGGAACGCAAGGGTGGGGGAAACGGGAGATCTCCGAGAAAACCCGCCGACTAGCGGCATCGTCTGGCACGATTCCCACATGCGGTTCGCCTAGGTGGGAGGTGGGTACCCTAACCAATAAATCACCGCGGCCCCATTTTTAAGGGTTGAATTCCGGCTGGCATGATGGGGCATATTTTGTGCTAATAAAAAACCTAGTATATTTAAATATGTTCCAGTTTCCGTTACAGTTTCATGCATACGTAACAGAAAACTTCACTTGCCGAGCGCTGGCGCTAAACATAGGCTTAGAAACGAAATTAGAAGTGCCATATTGGAAACCGTGTTATGTTTATTTTGATTTTGAACGGGATAGTCTGAAATGTTTTAGATACTAAAATATTAATACTTTTAAATTTATTAAACAGTAAATTGAACGGTATTTCAAATATATTCACTTGTAACATGGAAACAAAATACAGTACCTGATAGCACGTCGAACTGATTGTCAAAAGGCGCAACACCTGGCAAGCAGCAGATTTTCATAGTTATTAATTTTATTGCAATGACTGTCATTTCTATTTGAAAATAAATTAAGATACAATATCATTTTAAGTAAATACTGTGCATCTTTTTAACGTGTATTTAAAACACCACAACCGCTAGCAGAATGTGAATATTTTGGATGGCGTTACGCATGCCTGTGTAATACGCTTCGTGCAAATCCATTAAAAACGTTGAAAAATGTTCGCAAACTTTTGGTTGGCAAATGACCGGTAAAATCGGTTTTGAGCCAACCATGGCTGAAGCCTCAGGGTACCTCCACTCATTACGTACATAAGTAGTTCTAACTCCAGTTAGCTCGGGCGCTCACACAACTCTGCTCCCACATAAACATTTTGCTCTCTCCACCGCAATCACCGCTATACTGTGTACCATATAAGAAGGCCACATTCTTGACAGTTGAAAATCGCCGTGTTTTTTCGTTTATGTATCCATTCGCCATCAACAGGCGCGTTAAGAATAGGCTTTGATGTGGCGAGTCAGCGCGTCCAGGAGGTGCTGCTACGTGCGGCAATTGGTGAACTGCTTGGGTGGCGCTGCATTCGTAAACGGAGCTTGGTGGACGTGTGTAGGGTCGTTCGTAAACGCGGTACACGAAATATATGTTACTTTAAAAATTATACAGAGCTCGCGGGAAAATAAAATTATTTGTATATGCGCGTGAATACGTTCTTTTAAACAACAAATCTATAATATGTTTCTGGGTGTAGTTCGGGATATGGATAATAGATGGCATGGAAGGGCATATTGCAAATGATGGTGCGCTTTTAACTCACAAGATGGCAGCACCTGGTTTGAGAGTCTGGAAACTTTGGATTTATTCGTCACATTTGGATACGTATCGTTTTATTGTGCATCTCATTTTGAACACCTATACATTACTATTTTATCACGAAGTTTCGTTTCTAAAACTAAAAACTGCTGTTTTATGACCACGTAAAATAAAATGTATTAATTAATCTACGAACTCTTTCTTATCCGCGTATCTTCTGCTTGTGTGATGTGCTTCGGCACTGCTCTCAGAATAGCCAACGTAATATTAACTTTTGTTCGTTCGTGCATCAGCTGATACAGGATTTTGTAAATGGCCGGTTATTTGTTTTCAATATATTAAGTTGCCACTCACTGACTGTCAGAAAGTGGCCTTCTTATATGAAATGAACTATNTTGTTTTCAATATATTAAGTTGCCACTCACTGACTGTCAGAAAGTGGCCTTCTTATATGAAATGAACTATAACTACCCACTCCTCTCAACTATTACTTCCTTTGTCACGCGCACACACCTTCCCGGGCGGTGGCGCGACGAGCGGCAAACATGAGAACTATCACCCACTAGAGAAACTCCCAGAAACATTTGTACATTATTAGTGGATTACAACATTTGTAGATTATATATAAAAACATGAGCAGCTGATTACGTCACAAAGTATTACAATAAGCAGAATAAACAAAATATTACAAAATTACATTGTGCTATAAAATCCAAATATATACAAGGCAAAGGTATGTGTAAGCTCTTCAATATGCGACAGTCAAAGGACTACGCAAGCAGCGTAGTAAGCCCTATGCAGATAAAGCACTCGTCCAAGTGACGACCCATCACAGTTTGCGTCTGACTAATAACGTGACGTTGCGCCAAAATATGTAAGTCCGAGTATCATTTTGATGTTCGACCTGCGTTAATCTTCTAAATCGGTCCAATGCTGGAGCAAAAGTTGAGCCCATATTGTCCGAAGTAAAGGTTGCTGCTGGGGTTATTGAGCAACTGTTACAAACAAATTTCGTTGTCGATAATATAGCTGGTGAGATAAATTAAAGAAAGGCAAAACAGAGGTATTGAAACGTTAATATAATTTCTAAATTATAAGTCAAGATATGACTAATAGCAGATTAGGACGTTGAATAGCATAAAATCAATCGTTATTACATTCCAGGCCAACTTTACTTTACTTTTCACAAATTTACTGTTTTTAAATATCACAAATAGTAATTAACTCACTTGCACGAATTGTATTATTCACATTAAAAAATAAAAAGTCAAAAGTTCCCTCGAGATAGGAAATTACGTCAATTATAATGCCCAGAAGTAAAACAGTCTTTGTCACAAATATATATTTTTTATTCAATAACTAAAAATGTTTCTACGATGTTCCCTTAAAAAGAAAACTGAATGACCACTAAGGTATCATTGAAGGATCTATATGTATTTAAAATTTTACATTTCAGACATTACTTTCAGCAACAAAAACGGCTAATAGATTAAAATGTTATTTACTATGTTGTTTTGTTCAGAATTGCTCCCTTTTGTAGGTACCCTGAGAACGGTTTTTAAACAGTTAAGATATATATGCAAAAATATCGGTTCAGTTGTTTGTTTATATAACATCTTGATGCATTCTGCGTCCCTATATTTTATTCGTCAGAACACACGCTCTGGCGAAGCTCGTGGGCGTACGACCGCAATAAGGATTAAGGGTTTTGTGGATGTGCCGGCAGAGTGACGCCAGGAGCCTCGCAGCTGCAAAGGCATGCTACCAAAGGTTTCTGCACGTGCAACTGTTCCTGCACGTGCAGACGACATCCGGAGACAAAGGAAGGCGCCAGGGGAAGGACACAGCTACATTTTGCAGCTGCCCAAGGGACACCGAGATCCCACCACCAGCTGCGTCTGTCCCGGGCTTGTACTGCAATAAACCATGAGAGCTTTTAGCGGACGTGCGTGCAGAACGGGACAATAAACTTCCAGGCCAGAACCAAGGGACGACGCCACGCCGGCTGCGGACCACACGAGCAGCGGCCACGTGTTTTATGACCCAGGGGGACGACAAGCACTCCGGACACGGACACGTGCAGAGATGGGGCTACAAAACGCTACAAAACCACACGAAGGGGGGAGCAAACGNGAGTCAGTCAGTCAGTCAGTCGCGGATCGAGCAGTCAGTCAGTCAGCCGGAGTCAGTAGAGGATCGAGAATGCATCACGACGTCGACCTCAGTCGGAGGCCGTCAAACAGGACGTGCGGTGGGAAGAATCCGAGAAAAGTCAGTCAGACTTCGTCAAACGCGAAGGGTGTACCGGGAGCCGAGAGAAAACGAGTTCGCCAAATGCATCAAGACGTGGACCTCAGTCGGAGGCCGTCAAGCGGGACGTGCGGCGGGAAGCATCCGAGAAAAGCCAGTCCGACGTCGTCAAACGCAGAGTCCTGCGTGGACCCGGGAATGAGGAACTTCGAGGCCAGGCGTCGGGACGCCCCACCAAGCCGCCAGCCGAGGGAAGACAGCGCAGCAGTTTCAGATAAGTGGTTCTACACCAAGTGTGAAGAATCTCCCCTCCCCTCCCACGACGCCAGTCGCGGCGTCAAACCATATGTAGCCTACATAGAAAAAGGGGAGGGGAGTTTTGTATAGTGAGTTCATGTACCAGTTAACCTGTTCAAGCAACAATAAAACTCGATTATATGAACTCACAAGTATAGTGTATGTTATTAGTAAATTGGACCTAGAGACAACAGTGTCGACGTATTTATACGCCCTATCACTGAGGGCTAGCATCAAGTGCTGGCGCCTCACGCCGCAGAGCAGAATCAATACCTACTTCCAAACTTCAGCATTTGGCAGGTATCAATCTTAACACAAATTGTGTGGTCACTATAATTTAAGTAATTAGTTGATAAACTCGCAGACACGCGGAAATAGTTTTCGCTAATAATGAGTGTTTCGCATAAATTTAGCAGGAGGTACTGTGTCATCTGTCTTCACTTGTTAGGTTTATAAAAGACAAGCATTTCTATTTACAGTATGTTGTTAACTCTTACTGGTGTCGCTAATGGAAGAAAAAGCAGACGATTATTGGGTTTATATTGAGAATAACCCCATTACTTATCAGGGTATGTAGATGATAAAACAAGCAACATACATGGTTGTTTAATTTGTTTCTTACAAATAGCCTTGTTGTTGAATAGATTTTGATATGAGAATAGACTTCAGAAGTGCCGGATAAGTACCAACCGCGCACCTGTAAAGTTTTGTAAATTATAGTTTTGCGCTCACAACATGTGACTTAGGATTTTATTTTACAAAATATTTTAAAGAGACCTTAATGTACAGAAGCTTTTAAAAGTGGAATGTGCAATTGGTACCTATTTCACAAGTATCGTAACATGTAACTGTAATTATTCCCAGTTCTCTAATACATTTAAGTATGTTCATAAATGTAGTTTAAAATATCCGACTTTGGGACAAAGAATTTAAGAGTCGGTGCTGGGGCGGCCAGGTCCATTGCGACNCGGTATATTATTCCGATCTGTCATCTTGTTTGTCTTTGGCCTTTTGATAATACCACGTTCGTAATATTGTTCCCGCCCGCCATCTATTTCTTTTGTCGTCGTTTCAAATGGCCATCTTGAGATTTTTCATTTGTAATTTATTTATATCGACTCCTGTTTGCAGCTATTTTTGTTTCTATCACTGCTGCGAGGGGCGCGTCTGTTGCGTGTGACAGACCACCAAATTGTTTCTCTCACCCACAAGAGTGCGCTACTGGTTGCCGCCATCTTGTCTCTTTCGTCGTTTGCATTGTTGACGATAGCTCGCTAGGCCACCATATTGTTCCTCTCATCCGCTAGGAGCTGCTGGTGTCGTTGGAGTCAGTGCTTAAAGACGATGTAGCAGGCAGAACATGTAGGAAGCCATATACTATTAATATGGGGAGCAGTACCAAATGTGCGCCCTTGGATTAGAAAAACGCACCTTGATCACTTGGCTATGGGAAGGAATTACTTGAAACGATAGTTTAAATGTTATTCGAATGGAAATTGGCTCCAAAATTACACTATGATCATAAACTTTTTGTGTGTCAATACTTAATTTGTTATATATTAAAACAACTTAATATTTTTTTGTTGTATATTCTTTCATATATCAATTTTTCATATTTACATCCATGAATAGGAAAAACTGACGCCATAATAAGCAGATAGCTTGTTTACAAATAAAAAATATTTTTTCAGTTTAAATTATTTTATAGTATATTTTGAAAACATAAAGACATACAATTTATATACCATGTTTCATTAAATAGGATTCGCATTTTTAAGGTGAACTCAGGTGTGATTACACAATATGTAATTATGTGCCTATGTTCGACGCCATATTGGGTTTTGTAGGCGTAGGTGTGTTATATAAATTATTTAAAAATAATTATAACAAATTTATGTGACCAAACCAAACTTGAACGAGGGTTTGTAGCATCCTGTTTCAAGTCATGTTATAAACATTGTATCGACTAGCATATATTAATCTTCATAGGTATAGTTTTGGCCATTCGCTAGCCATTTGGGCCAAACCCTTGAAAGTCAGTGTGTATGCATAATTTAAAACCCCGAAACTGTATGTGTGACACATTAGGCCACAAGATCTTTTATAGACATAGCTGGTCATAATTTTCGAACGATTAATGCTAGACTCTTGAAATTCAGTATGTAGGCTTCATTTCCAACATCGAGATTGAGGTATGACATCTTATGACATGAATGTAGGTATGACATTTTATAGGCATAATTGGTCATATTTTTTTAATCGTTATCTTTAGGTTCCTTGAAATTCTGTACGAAGGCATAATTTCCAACCCCAAGAATATGGGTCTGACAATTAAGCTTATGTCCTTTTATTAGCAAAGCTGACCGCCATTTGGAAACCATTATGGTTATGACCTTCAAATTCAGTATGTAGACATAATTTTCAGCCAAAAAACTCTAGGTATGGCAAACTAAACCACAACCACTTTTCGTTACCCTTCCAGTGCCCCAAAACTCTCACCACTCCACTCCTCAAAGATTCATCGCGAACCATCCAACTATTGTTAAGAATCATTTCTGATACTGACGTTGCAAGGTGCTTCGTGTTAACAGAAGACTTTTATCAAATACTTTTTGATATAAACGTTCAGCATAATTATAATGCCTATATAATTTTACTATGCGAGCAGGTCCCATTTATTAGAAAGCACAGAGGCCCTGTAACTGATGATGTTGCTCTAGCAAGTTGCTACTCATCCATACCAAACTGGTAATTTTTATTTTAAAAATATGCTAGCTGTTATAGGAGGTAGGGTGAGCAGATACGACTGCCAAGCCTACAGGCATATTCAACGGCCATTCCTCCCTAAGTGAAATGTGGCAATGAACTTTACATAAAATAAGGAGAACTTATTTCCTTAGTTAAAGAAAAAATTGGAAAATCCATGAGGTAAGGTAGGGCGAAGATAGAGGCAAAAACAACACACATACAACGACCCCAAAATTAGTCTGTAATAAGACATAAAAACCTATTGAAAGAACACGCATTCAAACAATGCAAGAAAAAAATACCATGAAACATGCACGTCTTGAATTTACATATGATTTTGACGAAGCCCAGCAAAGATATCCTCAGAAATTACAGTACTGTCGGCCTGCCTTATCTTCAGACTTTTTATTAGAAGTTTCTACTAAGGACAGTTCGAAAATTAAGAACATTCTAGAAAGTAATATATGATATACTTAAATATTATTTTTAAATTCCCGCATGTTGCACACCTCTTGCTGTGTGTCACTTGCTGCGTTGTTGCCAAGTCCACCGTATCGCAGCGCGTGCAGCTAATTTTTAGTCTGGTCGTATTAGACAGTGTGCCTGGTGCTTTCGTGCATGTGCGTGCAGTAACCTTCAGATAAACAATTCAGTTGTCCGCGAATTCAACAGGAGTGTTATAGCTTTTAAGAGGGAAAACGAAAGCAATTTTGGCACGAATATTTTACTTTCCAAGTTTCTGTACATATAATTTAGCTTACGAGATTTGTATAGATGTACTGAAGTATGAGAGCGTATAAGTTTATTAAATGGTGCCACATCTGTAATCGTTATAAATACATATGCTTATGCAGTTTTATAAGAAAACCAGAGAATTAGGTAGCACAGGTATATCATATAAAGAGTACGTTAAAATATTAACATGCTTTGCCACTCATTTAGGTGTGACCAAAGGCGGATTTGTACATTCATAGATCACGTCGACCAGACGGAATAGGCTAGGCGGATTCCAGCGGCACAGATTCACATACTACCAGAACTTCTGCGTTATCTGTGTACCCAAAATAATAAGTTTTATTTGGCTTTGTCCATCACCCTAGGAGAGTGGGGAACTAAGTTTTCGATTGTTAGGAGTTATTTTAATTATGAGGATTTTGATATTTCCTGCGAACGTTTTTAATTTTCCTTTATATCTCTGAGGTGATATCCTGATGCAGGTCGACACTTTCTCATACGATTTTAAGTCACGACTTCCTTACATCGTTTCCGATGCTAGCCATTTTGTTCGCCATGAACTCCACGCACTGAATTCTCGGTAACATCGACGTTGTCTGCTCGGAAAATGTTGAGATCTGCGAAACATTTTCCCGCGCAAACAACCCAGATAACGCCGAAAAAGCGGAGAGTTCTTTGAATGGCTTTGGTGCTATCTGCGGTCTGTACGGCGCGATTTGCCGACATGTGAATCCATCTTAACAACTCTGTGTGTTGTAAAAGTGCAGCAATGTGTTTCATATGACTAACGCCGTAGGTATTGCAATTTTTCCACGCTCATCTTGTTTAAAGTTTTCAGTTAGTTTGTTAGATAAAACTTGAAGTGCATGTCTACCGATAAAAGAAGGCGCCAGAGAAACTTAAGTAATGTACTACATGTTTACCCACATCCGATAAGAAGTTGTTACCTTTGGCCGTCGGTTTTAACGCCGGTGAAAAGTGGTTCCAGTCCGCCAAGCTGCCAGTGCATATTGGATACCCTATGAAAACCTTCGGCTCTAACCATGAACATAACTTGACAAGAGAAAATACGTTATAATTACCAAAACAGAATCTGTGAAAGTATTTTATCCAATTTCAGATGCAATGTTATCAGTGCTGTCAGGTTTTTTCTGAAATAAGAACATTAGAATATTTTCCACTTGTTTTGTTTTCTTTCTTTATATAGCAAGAAAAATTCAACGCCACAAGGCCAATGTTTTTAACATACTTTAAAAATACACAAAATATATGAAAATAACACTATCGCAACTTACTCCTGATAATGCTGTAGGTACGAATAGGCTGGTCTTCACAACCCATCTACATTTTTTTTAACAAAGTTAAGTTCACGTGAGCCATGAGCGCATTTTATATGACAAGAAGGTCATAAAACCACTCAGTGTTTCCAACCATGAACTGATTTCAATGTAGCTGCGCCGTCCTGCGCTACCTTTGGGTGGTCTCTACTTGGGCGCTGTCTACGCGGGTTCGACTCTCGGCCGAAGGTGTCGCGCTCAGTCGTTTCCCCAACCCACGATCCTTTCCTTCAACCTCTATGCCTTACCCCACCCTTTTCCACGCGTATGCGTATTCAAGATTTTTTTTAATTGTCTGAGCCCTGGGCACTTTGCTGCTTGGTACCGGCACATAACAATGTACGCTACTTAGATATCATGTTTTAACGGGAGTCGCTAACTTTAAGGCGAGTCATGGCTGCATTTTTTGATCTTTCAGTAACGTTCGGGAGTTTTAAATATGATGTGTGCAAGCTAGGGTTTAGTGATTTTAGGGAGCTTCTGTGTTGTTGGCTTTACTTTTAAATTGTATTTTTGTCGCCGTTCAAAATTGAGTTACCGANGATTTTAGGGAGCTTCTGTGTTGTTGGCTTTACTTTTAAATTGTATTTTTGTCGCCGTTCAAAATTGAGTTACCGATAAGTCGCTTCACGGCATTCTGTCTGGAATTCACTTGTCATTTCTTTATTGAATTCTTGCTGGAAAGATTGTGCACAGTAACGATGGTTGAATGGGCCTTATTGTGTGTTGACCTTGATTGTACCTGTTTTTAACACTGCATTCGTTGACTTTCGGGCCAGTTCCTCTTTTTAAGTGATCCNGTGTTGACCTTGATTGTACCTGTTTTTAACACTGCATTCGTTGACTTTCGGGCCAGTTCCTCTTTTTAAGTGATCCCTTTTTTGGATTTTGGTATTGATATTATATGTACATGAACGCTGGCATTAAGCTTTAACGCAATCCTTGCAGTTTTTGGAACTATTGTACGTAAACCTATGTTCTTTAGCTTTACTGTACTGTGGTGGAGAAATTTATTTTAATTTGCATTCTGCTTTTGTCTTTTTTATTTAATTTCATTTAATCGTGTACAATTTTTTAATGCATCTCTCACTGTGAGTTGGACGGCTTTGATTGGCTGGACAGGTGTCCTCCTATCTCGAGGCATTGTATATTGTTATTATTTTTAACTTCACTTTTGAATTGTAAAACATTCGTTAGTATTATAATATTGCCCCTTTTCTAGTCAAATTAAATGGTATGGTATTTTGGTGGCATTTATTACGTGTGGTTTATTGGATTGTATCCTTATACGTAATGTATATTTTGAGTGATTCAAATGTATGAAATGAGAAGTATTAAATGTGAGTTACTTTATTTGGTAGTGTCTTACTTTAATTTGTTTCTTGTCCATGTTACGTTTTAGTTGTTAACACGCCACATAGCGAATCTCTACACTTTACAAAGACATGATAATTTTACTGTCTCTCTTACAACATTTATGACAAACATTTTTACATAACAAGACTTCAGTTATATTAAATCCGGCTCTGAAGCCACTATACAGTAACTAAATATACAAGTTTTAATAAACCGCAATCGATATGCATGAAATATTCCCTTGTCAGGCGAACACATACAATTATTTTGCCAGCATGGCAACCCTCGCCAAAAGTAAATATTTTGAAATTGTGGCCTGAAGGGCTCTAAATTGTTATGACTCAACACTGACAAGAATATTTATCTCACCTGTGACTTAGCACTTTGCATATCTCTGAAAATTTAGTACTAGGCAATGGGAACAGAAAATAAAATTAACTAAAACTTTCGACAGTTACTGGAATTGAAGTGAAACTTTAGTTTAAACCAGGAAGTGGTCCAAACACATCCATAAGTACATGTTTCTAAGGGAAACTTGCTACAACCGAAGTGTGCTGTCCAGAAACCCTTACGTTTCGAAGTTTTGCCTGCTGGCAGTTATCACAACTCTGTACATATCACTCATTTTCGTCTTGCATATTCGGCCAATCAAACACCTCTTTAATACGGTATATAGTTTTATCAATTAAAAAATTCTCCCACAAAGTAAGTACTGTGATAATACATAGTGATATATTATGCTTTGTAAAGAGTGTGTCGTAAAAATCTTACAAGTCGCCTTTTTATCCAGATTTGCCCGAGGAAACCTTTGTAAAACTGCTACCTCTGGCTGAAATCTCATTTTCATGTTCCTCAATAAAACATACATCAGGCATATCATTAGACAGGTAAAACTCGTCGGAATCGAACATCAGTGAGGGAGTATCTGCTACTCCATTTCCAATTCTTTTTGCATGCTTGGCCATGTACCTGAGACGAGTTAGTCTTACCAACCACCTTGCCAGTATACCTTCCGGTTTATGTGTAGGTAACAACCAACTGAGAGCCTGGTTGTCTGTGTGAAGCACAAACTCTTTATGTTCTAAGCAATTTGTAAACTTTTCCATGCCAAAGAAGGAAGCAGGGCCGTCTTTTCAGATACATTGAACTTTTGCTCTGCTGGTATTAGCAAACTCTAACGGTTGATCCACCGCCTGGCATAGAACAGCCCCAAGAGCTATGGAACTAGCGTTCACAGGCTTCTCAAAATCTGGCAACAGTAACACTGGCGGAGAGAAAATTTTTCTTTCAGCTTTTGGAAAACAGTTCCTTGATAAGATTCACTAAGTAAACTCTATTCCTTTTCGTTTCAATGCGTTAAGTAGCTCACTCAAACTGGCAAACTCTGGTATGAATTTAAAGTAAAACCCAGCCTATCCAAGAAATCTCCTTGCACCTCTCAAGTGTTTAGGAGTAGGGAAGTTGACAACTGGACGAATTTTCTCAGGGTCCATTAACAACTTGCCATCGGCAATTATGAACCCTAGATACTTCACAGGTTTTCTGGCCCATGTTACTTTCTCTGGGTTTACTGTGAGTCCTGCGTCTCGCTAGGCAATGAGAACAGTATATGAGTGTTCAAGATGATCTTCAAAACTCTTATGCAGACATCATCAATATCAGTGAACAAAAATTCACAGTGATATTTACCCAACACATTGAAAAGGATTCTGGACATTGCCCGCTGACCTCAGTTGACGCCCATAGGAAACCACTTGCTTGGAAATGTCCCCACGGTGTTACAAATGCTATAATTCATGAGAATTTGGATGAAGAACACAACGTAAAAAAAGCCGAATTGAGATATAAAATGGAGAAAAACTTTTTTTTACCTACATGTCTAAACACAGATTCTATTGTTGGCAAAAGGATACTGATCAACACTAATATTTTGGTTTAGCTGGCGGTAGTCATGTATGACACTATACTTCCCTAGAGACCGCTTTGGTAATAGAAAAGCTGGGCTAGCATACACACTCGTTGAATCTTCGAGGACATCCTGACTTTTCAACTCACTTATCAAAGACTTCAATATTTTCGGTTTAGAAGATACCTGGTAAGGAACATATGCCATTCGCTTAGTTTTTTAATTTTAGTTCAACAGGGACTTAGTTAAGAGCCCCAACTCTACAATAATAACTGCACATTCCTTTTTCAATTACTCTAACTCATCAGACTGTAGCTTATCGAGAGATTCCGTCTGAATTACACCCGTCCTAAAAATCTTCGTGCTAAAAGCACATGACTGATATTTCCAAAAATAGAACACAAGTTTATTATTATCTACATTCAGGGAAGACTGGGGTTTCCTTAGAAAGTGTACTCTTAGAACCATCTCATGACTCAGACCTGGAAATACCCGAAAACCGAACTTCCATGAAAAATCAATTATCTTTTTTTTTATCTTGGCTCTACAGTGAGAAGATACCATGCCGCAATCGGCTAAAGAAAAGGCAACCTCATAAATCTGTTTTAACTTTATTACACCTCTCCTCACTTTTCTTAACAATAAATTCCAATTCGACGGACTAATCAAGGAACATAAAACTACTGAGTCAATTAAAACCAATCCCTCAACACAATTCTCAATCACCACAGGCACATACAATAAACTGCTTTATCGTTCAAACTGAAAACTGGATTTAATATTAACCCCCAGATTCTTAATTCGTTTCAGTATTTTGGCTGAATATGGCCCTTGGTGCTACTAAAGAAACAGCACACATTCCGACCTACTGGTAGGGATTAATCTATTTTTCTCGTTCCTCCCTTCGTAGCTCAAGATGGAGCTGACACAATGTCGTATATCTGGGTACCAAGCCTGACCATTTTCATATCTTACAAGCTAATGCATTTACAGTCTTTTGGTCAGCATTCATATCTTTAAGCTTCCACTTTATTTCAAAACATCTCATTAGCAAAATGGTTTCTCTTGCCACCAAAGTAACAGAACCTGCGTATGCCATCATGGCGCCAAGATAAATGCTGAACAACACTGTTCTTAATAGTCCTTTCCACTCTTGCCACCAAATCAAACAATTGCGCGAGTGTTTTAGGCTTCGTCACAAAAGCAAAGTGCCTACTAAACGTTGGTAAAATATTAAAAAACACAACCAGTATCATCTGATCCTCGTGATGTGGCAAACCCAAAACCCTCGCTAATCCCTGGATGTTTCTTACACAATTCTGCACTTTATTATTTATTTTCTTACCCTTTCCAACAGCTGTAACCTCATAATTGTTACAGCTACCTTTCAAGATACGAAATGCAGACAAGAATTAATCAACCTAGAAATATACCATTCTTAATATTGGCTATAGATTTTCGGGGTGACGGAAAGTCGTTGCAGCATATACCACTTGCCTGAACGTGTAATTGAGAGCCAATATGCTATTAAGTTCGACAACAAATATCCAACACTGCTGCCAAACAAGTAGATTTTGAAGTACGGGTTCAAGCAGAGACTTCGGAAGGGAAATAAGCAATCGATTTTATAAGTGGCTTGAGCTCACCCAAACTTGAAGTCCTGGATGTGTCGTGGTTATCTTCCATCTGCAGTAAGTCCTCAACACCCGCCTATTTCAGCATTTGACTTGGGGCCGCTTTGTACAAGGTTTGAATCTACCCTGTAGCCATTGTATAAAATATTGAAACTAAATATAACAGACACTTCAGACTGGCACCCAGTAGTTTTACAATTTTATGTTATCACCACCACCATTCAGACAATTCTTGTTATCAGTTACAAATACACATTCAGTACACTCACTAGAGACACGTGGAAAGCAGGGTGCGTCGATTTATAATCCCTGGCCAGTTGTGTTATCACCGATGGAAATTGGTTCCAACCCGCCAAATATCCAATCTATCTTGGTGCCAGTTGTATAAATCTGTAGCTGTGACCATGAAAATAACATGCCAAGAGAAAACAAGTAATTATTATCGAAACAGAATATGTGTTAATATTTCATCTTATGTCTGTCAGGTTTTGTCTGAAATAGGAAAATTAAAATACTTTCCGTTGGTTTAATTGTTTTCTTTTTTTTATATAGTAAGAAAAATATAAGGCCACAAGGTCAATGATTTGCCCACACTTTATCATTACACAAAATATTGGAAAATAACAGCAATATCGCAATTTACACTTCATAATGCTGTGGGTATAAAATGGCTGGTTTTCACACATACCTTAGTTAATTACAAAGTTAAGGTCAAATGATCATATTACTGCTCAATATTTTCCACCATAAACTGGTTTCAATATAGCGAAACTTTTAAAATTACAACGACAAGATAATTTTACCTGTGCCTATAAGACCATTTATGGAAACGTTATTAATAAAACAAATTCGCCAACGAAAGGCTTCAGTTACATTAAATCCGGTTGTTAAGCCACAAAAAAAGTAATTCAATTACAAGTTTACATACCAAAATTGACAACCATTACACATTCCATGTGAGACGAACACATAAAATATTTATGCCAGCATAGCATCCTTCATCATAAGTGAATATTTTAACATTCCAGTCTGAAGGGTTCTAAATTGATATGATTCAAACATTGACACGAATACTTATTTAAAATGCCCTGCGAGTCGTTTTCCAACTGTGCTGCCTGAGTATATGTAGACAACGCCTCTCTCTGTCCCAAACCAAAGTTCCGTTTCTTTTCAAAAGGCATGCCAATCGCAGTACATTTAGTTAGTGCGCATGCGCGTGTCGCTTTCAGCAAATAAAGTTTTTTTTCTTTATTTTACCAGACGTCATGCTCCGCTGTCCAATCCGTGTAGATAATGTGACGTCGAGGGCGATAGTACCGCTCCATAAGGTAGCCATCTCGCTGGCGAAGTGTAGGCACCTCGACGTCCAACGACGACGATACAGTGGCCCATTTGACATAGGCAAGTGGACGAACAGCTGGTGTACATCACGCCATTACTTGCTCCGTAGATACGCNTTATTTTACCAGACGTCATGCTCCGCTGTCCAATCCGTGTAGATAATGTGACGTCGAGGGCGATAGTACCGCTCCACAAGGTAGCCATCTCGCTGGCGAAGTGTAGGCACCTCGACGTCCAACGACGACGATACAGTGGCCCATTTGACATAGGCAAGTGGACGAACAGCTGGTGTACATCACGCCATTACTTGCTCCGTAGATACTCAGATCTCAGCAAAAGGTAGGAATACATTAAAAATTGTTTGTTTCTTTTATGTCTTCTTGAATTTTCTTTCATGCTGCGTAGTAAATGAGACGCAAGGCGTCTCAAAGGCTTACTTTATATACTTTATCACACGCGTGATATAAAACATATCGAGTGTTGCCTATTTTTCCAAGGTTTTTTTTTTTTCAACTTCACTTGTTAGTGCGAAATCTTGTAAACTAATTTGGTCGCACTTCCACATATCCAATCGACTTGAAACTTTGCACACAAACGCAGTTCCAACGACAATACAATATTTTAAATTGTGTCTCTCTTTCTCTCCCTCTTAGTTGCAGAGCACTTACACAGTTGCACATCCTGTAACATTTTAACTGAACGTGGCAGTTAGGATAGGTAAAACTATCATACAGAGACAGCCGTAGGTGAAAGAAGAGCTCTGGGTTATCGAGCCTCAAGGCAAGGAGGCGCAAGCATTATTAAAAAATTAATAATTTGTTTTCCACATTACAAAAAATGTAGGTTAAAACACAGGCCTTAATTTGTAATATTCGAAAACTATTGTNAATAATTTGTTTTCCACATTACAAAAAATGTAGGTTAAAACACAGGCCTTAATTTGTAATATTCGAAAACTATTGTTACAATACGCCTAAGGAGCGTAATCGAGTTAGTGTGGGATGGAGGTCTTAATAAAAATAGGGAAACTAAATTTTTTTAAATTTATTCCCACAGCAATTATTTACAGTGAGATATAGAAAAGACTTTGCCCTTAGTAAACGAAAGACGTTGCCTTCTTTGTGGGTGTATTTGTGAAAGAGTAGCATCCGACATACTTGTTCACCGTTCTGCCCCTGTTTCATATTGTTACGGACGCGTGAGGGGAGTATTCGAGTTCGTGAGGAATGGAGGTATTTAAAAAAATAACAAAATTAATTTAGATTTTTTATTTATTCACACAGGTTTTATTTACAACATTAATCCGTCTCTACGATTACTCTTCTTATTTATCAGTGAGCGAAATATTTAATGTGTATTTTAACCCTAACTAACGTCCTTATTAATGCCTCTGTTTGGTTATAGTCAACTAACTCACACTCATTATTATCGCACTTTCTGTATGTCTGTTACAATCGTATGTAATGTGTTTCACTCACACACGCAGCCCAATAGTTCAACCTGCTAGTCTAACTATTCGCTGCGCCGATGCTCGCAGATNATGTGTTTCACTCACACACGCAGCCCAATAGTTCAACCTGCTAGTCTAACTATTCGCTGCGCCGATGCTCGCAGATGCAGGTTTACCTCCAGCTGGTCACTTCTCTCGCCGCTCGCTCGCTCGTCGTCTGTAGCGAAAGCTCCAGCCGTTCATCCACTCGTGAACTGCCGGCTCGGAGGCTCGTCGCACTTTTATACTCGCTGGCCTTCGCCTGGAAAGTTTGGCGCAGCCCTAGTCGTGCCGAGAGAAACTAGGGCAGCAAACCACCTGAATTTGTTTTCCAGAAAAACACGGAAATTCAATCAGGTGAGGAGCGTCAACCGCAAAAAGCCACGCGCGGCGGCAAACCTGTGTAAGCTGATCTTTGTATTCGCCGCCCGCTCTTGAGTTACATGCGTGATCTCCACACATCTCCGCTCTCGCACGGGATGCGAAGCAACGAGCGCTTAACAATACGAGATAACTTTTCGTAGCTGTACAGAAAATTTTACAATGCAGGTAGGCATATTTCAACTAAAATTCAGAACAAAACATTTTTTCAAATCTAGATTCAGTAAAAAAAAAAAAAAAAAAAAAAAAAAAAAAAAATTGAGTCTCTATACTACACACAAAATTTGGTCGGCTTATGGACTTAAGTTGAACATTACAATTTCTTGCAGTTTACAATAAAATCCTAACATTGTTTTTTCCATTTGATGTAGTGATGTTTGAATAGTAAAATGATTTGATATGTTGTGGCTGTATGGATCATGAAAGGGGAGTGAGGAGCGGGTGAGTGATTATTCAACCAGCGGCCATCTTTTTACGTCAAGGCCGCCAAAATATCAATTTTAACTCCAAAATCACTTCAGGACTAATGATCAACTTCAAAATCGCATTTTCCTCCAAAAAAAAAAAAAAAAAAAAAAAAAAAANAAAAAAAAAAGAGAACATTTTCAGATCTAAATATATTTACATTTATTTGATCAATTCTACAAGGCTCAGCTGCTATAAATGCTCTCAAAAACCAGTAAATTTAGACTTTCGGAATGTGACGCCGCAGCACACGGCAGCTAAGTGATGACAACTTCATCACAAATCCACATTTTACCTCAAAATCACTTCACAAATGGGTGATTAACACGAAAATCGCATTTTATCCCACAAAAAAAAAGAGGATATCTTAGACTTAGACCGAATAAATTTACTTCATTTTATTTATCGGCACAAGTCCGCAAATCAGCAAGGTGTTCTCGAGAATCTTTGAGAAAGTCCGCAAATCAGCAAGGCTGACTAACGGCTCCAAGTCATTATTGATCCTAACCGCCATGTTGGATTTCCGTGATCTCAACATTAACCCTCGATGACCTTGGGATGACCTGAAACTCAAAAATAAAGGAAAAAATTCCAAAAAATTACATGCATTTGGGGCAAATTACGTTATTGCACGCAACTGCTATCTTGGATATCAAAGGCCTTGACCTGCGATGAATTTGGGATGACCTTAAGGGAAATATTAGGAAAAATGATAAGAATTCAGGAAAAATCGTAAAAAGTCGGGTAAAAAATTACATTATTGGTCCCACTGCTATATTGGATTTCAGTGACATTGAGCTTCACATAATTAACATTATAAGAGAAAAACAAGAAAAAATGCAAATATTCTAAAAAATAAATACAAATTCCGGAAAATTTATAAAAACAAAATTTAAAAATTAAAGAAAAAGAACTAAAATATATATATTTTGTTTAACGTAAAAAATTCAAGATATTTCGGAAAATTTCAAAATATAAAAAAAAGTATTCCTTAAAGATTTACATTTATGATGCCCAGGGTTCTATTCTCATAAAGATGGCAGATCACACTTACCCCAATACGGCAACAAGCAGATGACTGGCCCCCACCACTATATTTCATTGGCTCTTTAGATGGCAATCTCCCAACAAGCCTCCTCCCCGACCCCCTCACAAAGAATAATTAGCTTTGTCACACCCGCCACCCTTTCCCTAAACACCGCTCACTCCACACTCCCACCATTTACCCACTATAAATTTACCATAATCACTATCACTAGAACAAACTAGTGATTTAATGATGACGTCACATTTCTCGCTCACCATTCGCTGTTGGTCACATAAAATTCCGACCTCTGAAGATAAGTAATGTTCTCAAAGCGTCATCACGACGCAATTTTTCGTCTAGTGCGAGGAATGACCTGCTGCTCTCTCTCTCTCTCTCTCTCTCTCTCTCTCGTGATATGTTTTAGCATTCGGTCTGGTAAGTGATTTTATGTTTGACTCTTTCGTCACATTTCGCGGTGTTTTAAGGGGCGTGCTCACAACTACACATATATTTTCTCACCGAAGTAAAAAAAAAAAGTAAATCTGCTTAAATTTCATGTGCCTTCTCGGACAGCGAGCTGCTGGAGTGTAGAGATCAAGATGACACGCTCGCTTAATGTCGCGCCTGTGACTTCGTCGTTGGTAGTATCATCTCCGACTCCAGCTGCCATAAGGTTCGCCTGCGACGGGACATGGTAACTTTCACCTGTCGCCGTTCTGTCGAAGACGAACGGCACGCCAAATCCTCCGGTAGACATACCGCACCACAACTCAAGAAGATTTTTAACGGCTTGCTCTTCCACAATGTTGGGGTTTCCCATCGACCCAGCACACGCAGCTGTGGCGAGCGACCGTTCCATTCAATTTGAATGATGTCTCATCGGAGTCTTGTTAGTTGTAGGAAAGCGTTGTTCTGGAGCAGTGCGTTTATGAAGTCTTGTGAAATTCAATTAGTTTTCACAGCGCCATGAGGCGAGCACGTTGTCATAAGAAGAGATACATTTCAAGATCTGTTTTCAGGAATATTGGTTCTTTCGATTGTGATATTACCAAGGATGATAATGTTTTCGTCAAGCAAGTTACTACAGCGGAGGAGAGCTTCATTCTTCTGAGTTTCATGTACAGATTCGCTTTGCAAGGAATGACTGCACACAATGGATCTGGAATTTTGGAGGTTTGCTTTTTCCGGCATCCTCACAACAGTACAGTGACTAGTGTTAGTTATCTTAGTCAAATAGAGTCAAGAGACATAAATTCTTCAATAATGATGGAGTTACGGGCGACAACACAAGCCAACCTCCTCAGTTCAATTTTACACATTAACTAATGATCCGCGGTAGGAAACTAATTATGACCGCAAACCACAAAATTTCACTCAACTTAGGGATGGTAGAAACGGTTTATCCCATGAAAAAATTTGATAACAAATGTTTTGTGTCAGTTATGTATCTTCATTCAGTTAAATTCAGTGAACAATCTTAAAATATTTCTGTAATATTTGCCGTAAAATCGTGTTTCAACTCTACCTTCAAATGGTGTATTGGCACTATAGTGATTTTAACGCCAATAGTTTGGTATCTATTTGAATCCACCGCTGGGACCTTGTGGCCAGTTTTCGGGAGTTGGTATCCCTCTGGGGCGATAACGGGATGTAATTTTGTTGTGGCAGCCGGAACTACGTGTATGGTCGTGAAATGGCGATCGACGCCTTACCTGGGGGCGACAGCCTGCCATTTAGAATTCTTGCATGTTCCGACAGCCGGTGGACTACTTTTGGAGTCCCTGGACAGGGAGAGGGAGGGTCCTGTCCAAGGCACGTATCCAGGGGACTCTTTCAGGGGGTCTGGAACCCTCCCCAAAGTAGTACTCACGAGTAGAATGCAATTAAAAATAACAATCAGAAATGCACGTTGTGAGGTACAACATTTTGAGAGAATAACTGTTGCAGTACTTATGCATTGGTTTCTGAGGTCATCACTTATAGATCACATCCTTAGGATTCTTTAATTCTCTATTAATATCCTTGTTTAAAAATTTTTAGATTTTACTTTTGTTTTTAAATTGTTTATTTTTCGTGTAGTTTTAACTTGCAAATTAATATATCTTAGCAATGGGCGAAAAGGTAGTACAGTGGAGATTACATCACTTGAATGAAAGTTTATCCTTAGAATTAGTTATCATTTCAGTCAGATTGGGGAAAGCATTAACCATTTATTGGATGGGAAAAGCCTTATTAACGTCCCCTGGTGTTATGCCTGAAGGCTTAGCAGAGGACGGTTTACAAACTAACTTGACCTAACTTAAACTAACACCCACACCTTACCCGTGATTCGAACCCGGAACCTCCCACACAGCGGGCCGGCGGCGCACAGACTGACTGCGTAATGAGAGGGCAATATTAACTATTCAAGAATTTTTTTTTTTTAACATTTACATATTTATTATATTATAAATTTGGTTCCTTTGTTTCCTCACAGGAAATATTCAGCCATACTGACCCTCTCCGAAGAAAATTCTGCTTGTTCGTCCCGCGAGCACTGGCAGGGTTTTGACATCAGCAGTCCTAGCAGCTGGAAGCGCGGGGCTTTAGGCAGGATTTAGCCCGTCGCGTCCGTCCTTCTTCCGCCCGTCCGTCATACATTCGTCCGTCCCCCAGCCGAGCGATTTACGACCAAACTTGGTACGTCCGTCGTAAGTTCATTGCTGCAAACTAATAAAAACAAAACTGTTTACAAATAGGAAAAAAATCCTCCATACATTTTTTTGGCAGTATTGTGTTTTTAAGTACCAGAAACGCACATACACGTATGGAAAGGTAATTAATATGTGCAAAAAAATTATACATAACATATAAAGCGTGATTTTATTACTTTTACTAATGCACAAAAAAAGCTTGTGTTTCCAAACATAATTATCAATTAATCTTCAGGAAAAATGTAACTTAATTTCATTTCACAGTTACATAAACAAACATATGAAAACAAAAGACAGCATAAACACTGCACACGCTACACAGACTTTTAAAGAACTCGAGATGAACAAGTAACAAAATGTGCAAGTTTAGAAGGCTGTAATTTCACCCGTCCGTCCGTCAAAAGTTAAATCTTGCCAAGATTTTGACTGACGGACGGATAGAATTAATGGTCACATCTTATTGGCTTTAGGTCACGTGATTGACGGACGGACGGACGGACGCGACGGGTTGTTGTAAATCCTGCCTTACTCGCGTATGTCCCAAAGGTGTTGGCAACCTGAGAGGTGAGTCAGTCGTGAACGGGATCGGAGTGTATGACTACTGGGAAAAGTGTGGGGGTGCCCATAGTGGCGGGGTTTTACGAGAGTAAAGGCCATTTCACACGATAAAATATTTATTGATCTCAATTATTTGAATTCAAATTACTGAACTAAAAAAAAACTTCATTTGCCATTCTATGAATTGCATTCAATAAATTTTCAAGTCTCCACATGAAAATTTTTTACAATCTTATTAATTAAACTAGTTTTAAAAATAGCAAAAGTAAATTACTATAAGTATCTACGACTCGTGCATTACACGAAAATAATTGTTTGAAACCCAACTTATTCTGTTCATTTTGTTGTACATTTTGTTATTAAAATTTATGCGTCGTTATTTTTAAATACATTAATTGTGCGCAAACGACTTCATTATTATGAGATTGCTTCCATTAATACTGTCAGAAAAGTTGCGCTAAAGTGATTCAAATTTCGGATTCAAGTAAATATAGAACATGTTCTTAATGAAAATCTTGAACGAAAACGAGACATGCAAGAAATTTAAAGAGAAAATGGCCACAGTTATGACGTTTCTATGACGTCATTTGACATTCAATGAATTGAATTCAATAAAAATCGAAGGTAAATTGAAGAACAATTTGATCGTGTGAAAGGGCCTTTAGGTTACGTGATGTGTTCAAGTGGGCGTGTTGGACAATCTGGCTTTAGCCGAGTATTCACGTTAGGTTTATTATAACTATAGCCTTATAGCTCCCGCCTATCTGGCGCGTGAAACGCGTTGCAAATTGCTAGAAATACTCGTTTTTTTACGAATCTATTAATCGTGCGTCCAATGAGCTGATCTACGAAAAGTACACATACATCAGATGACGGCTGTTGAGTGCCTTCAAGACGTCACGTACATTATAAACACCATTTCAGAGCACTCCAAAATGGTTTAAAACGGTTTTTTTCAAAGTGCTGTATCTCAAAATATACGCGCCAGACACACACGAAACTTCTCAAGGGCCCTGCATTGAACCATTGTACAGACTTTCCACCAAGAAAATAATGTCACCCCTGGAAGTCTCACAGGTACGCGCAGTGCGACGAGAACTCTGCGCGCCAGTTGAGAGCCTTGCGCTTAGCGGCGATGGCTCACTTGATGTGCGTGGCAATGTCGCTCTTATCGCTCTCGCGCTTCTCGGTCTCAAACGCGGGGAAATGCGCTAGGTGACCGGAAGCCTTAAGATTAATTTTCACTTTTTAAGCTGGGCTGGTGGTTTATGCCCTCCGTCGCGGGTAATAAATAACTTATATGCGAGTTGCTCCCATAGACGCAAGGAAGCCGCTAGTGAACCTAAGTGTTAATATTACGTACGTTCCTTCTGATAGGGAAGGCGGCATGATTTATTTGATTGTTAATTCCGAAAGATATACTTTTAAATCGACTGGCTTATAATTATATGAAATGCCGCATAAGCATGTCTGTAGTTAGCGGTGTGTGAAATCCTACTTTTAGCGGACTTTTTACCACTTGTATCTCTCTTGAGGTTGCACAACTTATAAACTGCAACAGCTGTTTAGATCCCTAGAATTACCTCATAGTGCCGAGCGGAATTAATAGACAACTCAGTTATGCTCTTTTGTACAGTACTTGTGAAGTTAAAATATCCGGGTTCCAACCCCGGGATCACGGATTGAAGGGAGTTGAAGCAGTTTTCAGGGAGGAAAGTGATTACGAGGGCTGAGTTGGATTTGAAAACCTGTCCCTACGTAGTTTGTGAAACAGAAAATAGTCTCTACGCGTAGGGGAATATCCTTAGAGTTGGCAACATTGCTGCTCTGCGGTTCGTATCATAGACTGGAAATGAGATAGACTACGGTTAGTTCTTCTCAGGTTGGGAAGATAAATGTTAAAAGTTTGGCAACCAAAGTTCCGCCAGCAAGTAAGCGCTAGTGTTGCATGTGTACCAGATGTTCTCTATTTTCTATGTTTAAAAACAGGATAGTTGTAATAATCACAAATCAAATATAAAAAACTTTGTAATTAAGTAAAATATTTCTCTTTTATTATTCACGTAGCTTAACATTTTAATTAAGTGTAACCTTTTGGAACACTGCGCACCTAGTAGCAGAAATTGTCCCTATGCCAAACTCTCCAATAAGAAATCACGTTTTGTTCCTAACCTGAGTAGAATAAACCTTAGGTAGACCGATTATCGTCTTCTGCGCATGTACCCAACATTAACATTGACCTACCCCAAACCAACACAACAGCTGCCAAAGTCACATGGTCAACAGTGACGAACGTCTTTTTTTGTATCTTAATTTTCAAAAGACAAGCCCTTTTATATGAATAGAATACTTTTACCTATTTGAATTTATTCTAACTTCTTTAGAACCACCGCCGAACCCTCATATGCCACGGAATGGCCTTGGTGTCGTGAGACCGGGAGCCTGGACTCCCATGACTCACCGGCTGTTTGTAGAACAAATGCACCCCGACACATACTCAAATCATTGGGTCGGCGGTGGCGCGCCGTGTAGCTGTGGTTTCTTGGGCCCCGAACCCGGTATCGAGGTTGTTTATTGGTGTTGCCTATTATAAGAAAAATTTACGTGTTCGTGCGTTCGGCGGGGGAGTGAAGCTCCTCTCCAGCCTCCCGGCTGGAGTGAATGTCAGTGTCGTGGCATGTCTAACATGTTGGCCTGTTGTGTACAAGTGTGCTGATTAATTTCGCATATAATATGTAGGCGAGTCCCTAGCCTCCCGGGGCAGCCCCCAGGGTACGTTTCATCGTTTCCTCATGTAGTGACATTGAAAAAACCGTTGTTAGTAAACTAGAGTTGGAGAGGCCCCTGGTACAAGAATCTATACAGAATCCAGTAACNACGACGCAGTCTGAAAGTTTCTAAATAATGCTGACGCTTAACAAAAACTGAAAACTACAACGTTTGAAACGAAACGACAACCGGACTCCTGATAACTGTAAAACTGCAAACGTATGCCAGATAAACCACTATTACGGTAAAACTAACCATCACGGCTTTTAATTTCAAACTCGATAAAAATATTACGAAGCTTAGCAAAGCTTAAGAAAAACGAACAAAATTGAAACACGTGTCCCAAAACTTAAGAATACTGCGTCATTGCAAGTTATCTACATAAAAAACTTAATTGCAAATACAACAATCCGTTACCATAACCTGTATGGTTGCCACCTTTACAAAGTGCAGAATTTATGATGTACTAGCGAACCGGCCCAGCTTCGCCCGGGCATAATTGAGTTTTACAGCGATTCACTAATAAATAAATTAGGAAAAGACAATTAATTTATGTGAAAAAAAAATTATGAAGTTATTCTATGCTGGCCTAGGTTTTTAACTAATTACAACAACCCAAAAGGAAGGAAATATTTTTTCCCCATAGCCAAGAAGTAGAGTATTGTTTTTTGATTGTATCTGCACATTTCCGCTTTCCAGCGTCGATGTATGAAAATCGAAACGTGAGTTTCATCAAGTTGTAACTTTGGAAATAAGTGTACCTAGGTACTACTTTTTGCACTTGGCTAAAGGATATAGATCAATCACCAAAGTTAAGCAACGTTCCCAGCGGCACACTTTTGGATGGGTGACCGTTTAGTGGCATAACATCTGAGCGCTTCCGGGCTTCGGAGGGCACGTTAAATATTTGGTCCCGGTTGTTATCGATTGATAGCAGTCGTTAAGCCATTTCAGAGGTCCTTGGGTGGCCTGATAAACTCTGACATCAGAGGAAAAAAATATTTCGGTCACGTTCCCAGCCTTTGCAGAATTATGTTTTGTTGTTATTCCACAGGAACCGTACAATTTTCAGGAATAAAAAGTATCCTATGTCCTATTCCAGGACCTAAAGTACCTACATACCAAATTTCATGAAAATCCGTTCAGCCATTACGGAGCTGAGTGGTAACAAACATACACACTCAAACAGACTTTCGCATTTATAATATTAGTAGGATATATATACATCAAAGCATTTTACATAAACAGTGTTCTAACTACAAATCCTATCTACGTCGTTCATGATAGTCTTATTGACAAAAAAAGCAGTATGGTCAGTTTCATGTAATTTGGCGAGATTCTGACAGTTCGATGAAATTAGCGGCAATCTTTACTTTCCGTTTATGTATCCTTTCGGCATCAGCTGGTGCGTCAAGTGGAGGCTGTATTTTTTATCAACACGCTGTCAGTTAATCCACTTGCCATCGCACTGTAATGCTAAACAAATTTTAAGATATTTTAGACTGACATCTGTCTAAAAACATTAGTAGGATATGAAAGTAAAAAATATAAAACCCAGCAAAAAATTCAATATTTGCGAACTCTTTTTTAATTTGTCCGAGACAGTGAATTTGGTTAACATTCGCGAGACGGTAGTTGTAGCTATTATCACACTTTGGACATTATAGCTAATATATTCGAGTTGGAAATATGTGACGTGGAATAACGTTAGAATTGCTTAAAAATATTAAAAAACATTAAAAATATTTATGCGTGTCCCACTTTATTCGGAAAAAAGGAAATGGCTTTTCGGGAGAACAATATGGCGTATAATTTACGTAGACAAACGATTACCGGCCGAATATAAATTACTAGTACTCCAAATCGCTGTACACGCAATATATGTTTCTTTAAAAATTATGCAGAGCTCGCGAAAAATAAAACTATTGGTATCTGTTCGTAAATATGTTATACATTGAACACGAATGCTATTCTTTTCTGGCTGGTAATGCTTCGGAAAAGAGCGGATAGATGCCGCGCACAACATGTCAGAGCGAGGAGTAAGCTGTATATTTCGTCAAATTATTAGGAAAAATAATTCAACTTTATTATACAATATTTCTCTATGCTTTTGGAATTAATATCAAGCGTGTGTGGAAAGCATGGTTGGAGAGGGGTTATGAGACAAGAAAAAAGGGTTTTGAAGTTGTGTTTCATTTGGATACGGATCGTTTTAATGTGCCTTTAATTTTGAACACATATACATTTCTACTTTAGCACGAAGTTTAGTTTCTAACACTAAAAACCGCCGTTTTATGACCACGTAAAATAAAAGTGTTAATTAATCTAGGAACTCTTTCTTATCGCGCGTATTTTCGGCTGGTCTATTGTGCGTCGGCAGTGCACTCAGAATAGCCAACGTAATATTAACTTTTGTTCTTTCGTGCATCAACTGATACAGGATTTTGTAAATTGCACGTTGTTTGTTTCGAATATTTCAAGTGCCACTCACTGACTGTCAAAATCTCGCCAACTTATATGAAACAGGCCATACAATGTGGGAAAACGAAGTGGCTACTGCTCTTACTAACTACTCTAAAACTAAGGGTTATATGAGCCCGCAGTAGGAACGGGAGTTAAGTGCGTCTCAGGGCTAAGCCCCATACGCCTACAAGGAAGGGATTTCATGCAAGGAGACATGCATCACGGCAAAGTGGATTGGGCTGCCATGGCCTGCTTTTGGCCATGACAACCTCCCTAAGTGTTCTTATACCTAAACTATATTTAGAAGAGAAAGGGAAAAACCGGCATAGTCACCGTAAAAACCCCTTCGACAGGAAATAATTAAAAATTTTTTCTTGCATTATCATATTTAACAGAAAATGCTACAGGAGACAGAGGATAGGAATCATGCTCTTTATTGTGATAGGAAAAAGTACTAGTAGAGAGGGGGCGTGTGAACTTTCTTTCATTTTGTGCTGGGTTTAACCTGAGTGATACTTGCGCATCACTCTGGTGGGGGGAGAGCGCAATTGGGCAGGTCCCCCCCGAATCCGAATCCCCAGTGGATCCTGAAACTTAAACATAAAATAGAATTAGCTGTCAGTGAGTGCCAGAAGCTGGCACAAACTGACTTTACATAATTCTCGCAAGATGGTAATTACCTGAAAGAAGAGGTTAATCTTAATCTAAATAACCTAAACTAAACTAAAATTAAGCCCACGAGGACTGTTCAAGTACTATGAGTCAAGACTCTTAGTAACTTGAGATTATTTAAGATAATAAAATATTAACTAATATAATATATTATTTATAAGCAGCCTGTAGCCATCGGTAGGATAAATCCCGTGTGCTGACTGAAGGTCAGACACACAGACATACAGCGCTGCTGGTAAGAATTTAATAAATATTTATATTGAGTCCAGAAGGGATTAATTATCAGGTATGTCTAATACTATAAATTAACCATCACTGGGATGGTTCTAATTTAGTTAATATATTCTATAGTGGCTGTAGTCATCGTTAGGATTACTCCCGTATGCCCGACTGAAGGTCAGACACACAAACATACAGCCACTATTAAGTAATTAAGCGATTAAATGTGATCTTATTTTATGAACTTTAGTTAATTAAACTAACGAAGTTATATACCCTAAAGCTGCGCAGGGGCTAACATAATAGGCCTGGCTGTGTGTTACATACAGGGCTAAGGGGGCCTGTGCACCAGTGGCTACTGCTCACCTTTGGCGCGCACTCTTCCCCAGATGACGGCGGCGTGCCAAACGAACCGACGTCACTGTCGTGAATATCTTGATGGCTACTTGTCCCGCAACTCATGTAGTCCCGCGTCTGCCGCTAGATGCCACTGCTAAGCGCTACGGCACTCGCGAACCCGTGAACGTGGGGGTCAGTGACAAGTACTGTGCATTTACCGAGCGATTTAAGTGAATACATATGCGAGGCCTATGACGCTAGTTTTTAAACATAAAATCAGTACACACTAGTAATGTTAAACGGGCATTAAGTTTGTTTTTGCTTATCTACCGGAACTTCTTTACAGGTACTGCAACCAGCATCCTAGTGCCTGTAGACTATTTGGTAGGATAATCTTCGTGTTTTTGTAATCGCTGTAGCTTATAAAAAAAATAAGAGTTGTGGGTCTGAGGTGGCTATGATCAATTTCATTTTTATAAGATATTAAACTTTGTGCACATATTAAAAACGACGTGTACATGTTATAAAGTTCATGTCGGTGATTTGCAACGGAAGAATTGATTTAATTTCGCAGGTTACGTTTCTATGCACTGCAAAACAGCTCAGATTCATCACGATTCATCCGCTTTATCCGTCTACCTGTTTCGTGCACGTTTTCTCAAGCATTCGCATGTCGTAGAACGGGTTTTAACAATTAAATTAAATTCTAATCTCGCATCTTTGTTTACAGTTACTTATCCATTATTCAGTAACATTAGAAAATTAAACGAATACGTCATAATCGTATTCGAGTTACTAGTGGTTATATGGTAGGTATAATTTATTATACCTCAAGAATATCATTTAAGCATATTTTAGGAAAAAAATGCGGATGCTGAAATGTATGTCGAATAAACTACCTCTTGGTGTTGTATAGAGACCATAACTCAGCTTTGAAAGAAAAGTTTCGTTTTTCAGAGCAATAATGTACACCCATGATGTAAATCTAAAGAAACCTGCATAAAACCACTACGGTATAGGAACAAGCCTACATAAATTATATTTACCCAGCGCCGGGCAGGCGTAAGTAAAAAGTTTGTCACTACCCCTTTCGAGAAGATAATAGTAAAAAAGGCAGAAAATAGCAAACGCATAAGCACAGAACACATAACCTATAAGCTAAAATTAAAGCTGCACATTCACAGGAACGACGGAAGTTGTCATTAAAATTGAAGAGCACATTTGCATGAACGATGGAAGATGCCATTAAANCTTTACAGGTACTGCAACCAGCATCCTAGTGCCTGTAGACTATTTGGTAGGATAATCTTCGTGTTTTTGTAATCGTTGTAGCTTATAAAAAAATAAGAGTTTTGGGTCTGAGGTGGCTGTGATCAATTTCATTTTTATAGGATATTAAACTTTGTGCACATATTAAAAACGACGTGTACATGTTATAAAGTTCATGTCGGTGATTTGCAACGGAAGAATTGATTTAATTTCGCAGGTTACGTTTCTATGCACTGCAAAACTGCTCAGATTCATCACGATTCATCCGCTTTATCCGTCTACCTGTTTCGTGCACGTTTTCTCAAGCATTCGCATGTCGTAGAACGGGTTTTAACAATTAAATTAAATTCTAATCTCGCATCTTTGTTTACAGTTACTTATCCATTATTCAGTAACATGAGCAAATTAAACGAATACGCCATAATCGTATTCGAGTTACTAGTGGTTATATGGTAGGTATAATTTATTATACCTCAAGAATATCATTTAAGCATATTTTAGGAAAAAAATGCGGATGCTGAAATGTATGTCGAATAAACTACCTCTTGGTGTTGTATAGAGACCATAACTCAGCTTTGAAAGAAAAGTTTCATTTTTCAGAGCAATAATGTACACCCATGATGTAAATCTAAAGAAACCTGCATAAAACCACTACGGTATAGGAACAAGCCTACATAAATTATATTTACCCAGCGCCGGGCAGGTGTAAGTAAAAAGTTTGTCACTACCCCTTTCGAGAAGATAATAGTAAAAAAGGCAGAAAATAGCAAACGCATAAGCACAGAACACATCACCTATAAGCTAAAATTAAAGCTGAACATTCACAGGAACGACGGAAGTTGTCATTAAAATTGAAGAGCACATTTGCATGAACGATGGAAGATGCCATTAAANACATTCACAGGAACGACGGAAGTTGTCATTAAAATTGAAGAGCACATTTGCATGAACGATGGAAGATGCCATTAAAAGTAAAGGAAGCGTTTTTAGGTACATTATGCAGTTTTGAATTATCTCTGATATTGCAATAAAAAAAAAAAGGTACTGTCGATGTTTTCATGTTCTCATTTCACACCTACCCCAAAGTTTTTTTTCTTCTTCTGGAAATAGGAACCAAAATAAAGTTTTCATCGACGTCTTCATTTCCAAGAGCCATCTGGCCAGTCCAGTCACGGCTACTTCCAACATTTCTGAAGCCCTGCCAAGGTTCTACTTCCTGGATATTCCTCCGCTTGACCGAGTCTAGAAAAATTACACCAGAGGGACGACGTACCGCATTCGTGCGCACTCAGTGTAACAAAATTTTGCTTAGGAACTATTTCTTACTAGGCATTGCCAACACATCTATTTCAGCCCTGTTTTTACTCATATCAATTATAAAAGGATACATTATTATAATTTATAGATAAAATATAAGTAATAGTTCAGTTTAACCAAAAATAAGATGATTATAAGTTAACACAAGTATAAAACCATTGTGATACGTGACACATTTAGCATACAACCAAGCACGTCATGCGTGGAATGATTTTTGAAAGGTTTAATTAAAAAAAAGAAACCACGAATATTCTGTTATAGGTTTATTCTCTATAGAAACTACGTTAATATCACAATCTAACGAATTTATTTTGTGCCGTCGTACGTTCCCAACACAACCTTAACAAACACTGGCTTGGCGCGAATTTTTTGAACACTAGTCAAGTTTGTTTCTTTTCATAGATTCCATCTATCCTAGACATGAACTCGGCGGTATCGTCGTTCAGATTGGCTACGCACGGCGCGCACGCAAGGGGAAATTTTGTATTTCGCTGAACTTTCTGTGCGTCTCCCGTGCGCTATTTTTCCGTGCGCGATTGTAGCGAATAGAGTAACACGACATGCGTTCTACTGTCTGTGCGCGTGCTGTTGTGTGTGTTNTTTCCGTGCGCGATTGTAGCGAATAGAGTAACACGACATGCGTTCTACTGTCTGTGCGCGTGCTGTTGTGTGTGTTATATCAGACGTAGCGAGGCTTCAAGACAGCTCGTAACTTACGTAGCGTGACGCGATCTGGTGAAATNTGTGTGTGTTATATCAGACGTAGCGAGGCTTCAAGACAGCTCGTAACTTACGTAGCGTGACGCGATCTGGTGAAATATTTTCATCACAATGAAGCGTTCGATCGTCAATAGCTCCGCGTGGTATATAATGTGACAGTTGCAACGCCACGTCAACTTATCGCAAATTAGTACGGCGAGACACAAGCGCTCGCGTAACTTCACTATAAACAATGTGCTACTTCTTGGGGACTCTGCAATGTCCTTGCGAAATATATTTATTTCTTACTTAACTTTTTATAAGATGTTTTTAACAACCATAGATTCTCTTTCAACACAACACCATCAATGGAGAATCGCTCACATTTAATTCTCATAGAGTCATTAACAACACATCCCCCCCTTTCTTAAAGGTCCAAACATTGCACAGGTTTAGCAACTCGAATGGATGCACGGGATCGAAAGGCTTAGAATTCAAATTGAAAATCCTTTTTACAAGGCCGATATGCTCACTGCTGAGATTACTACGATCATATGCAGATATAACATAACATTTTTGAACACCTGTACGATTCCAAGAATATTGAGATTCGTACCATTGGGGACAATTATAATTTTTTCAAAAGCCATGAGTTTCCAAGGTTAGAAAACTTATCTTTATACAGTTATTCGGGAAGTACACAAACATCGGCTCCAGTATCTATTTTTGCTTCCAGGTTCGCTCCGCAAAATATAACTTGAGCTATCTCTCCCATTATTGTAAGACCTCGCGAAATCAATAGCACCTAAAAATGTGGAATCTAGTTCCTCAAGTTCACACAAGAGTTCATTAGTGTCAATAGTTTGTACCAGCCTGCTTTGACAACATTTAGCGACGTGTCCTTTTTTGTTACACGACCTGCAACACACACTCCTCGCTGGACACCGAGTCCTGACATGTGTGCTTGCGTTGCCACACCAAGTCGCAATTCTTTGGAATTTGTTTCACTGGAGAATTTTCATGACAAAGATAAATTGGTTTTAAGATTAGTACCATTGTAAGTTTTTCTAACGGAAACTTTATCAGCAAATACTGTTTGGTCGGATGGGCGGAAAATATTTTCTTGCTGGAATTTCATAGTTTCCGATTGTTTGGCACCAGTAATGGCAGTTTCTCGGGTCAGTGTAGGATTCAAATGCATCTTCTCTGGAAGACTTGTGTCAACACCAACAGCGATTTGATCCCGAAAAGCCTCGTTTTTATAGGCTGGAGGGAAATCACAAATTTTTACCGATGGCATGAAAATCGTTAATGAATGTCTCAACTGACTCTCTCTCCTGTTCGAAACTTGTATGAAATCTATATCTCTCATAAATTAAATACTTAGCGGGTATGAAATGGAAAATGAATTTACCCAACACAGTAAGTAGTATATTTCCTAGCAACGGCCTCACTAAGATTAAAAGACTACAATATGTTCTTCTTTATCCCCCATAAAATGCACTACGGAGTTAACCTGAGTTTCTTCTTCTTCGTTACTCAAGCCTGAACCACAACGAAACCTCGTGAACCTACATTTCTAGTTTTTCCAATCTTCTCCTTTGAAACTGAAAGACTCAGGCGCGGCTATTTGGCAAACTGGATCAGTTTTAAGAGGCATTACGCTGCCGCCATGTAATGTATTTGCAAAATATCTTTATTTGTTACTTAACTTTTTATAAGATGCTTTAATAACAATAAATTCTCTTTCAACACACTACTATCTACCGTAGAGTAGTTTTATTTCATTCAAGTAATCACTGTCAACAGAGACTCCGTGGCGCAACGGTAGCGCGTCTGACTCCAGATCAGAAGGTTGCGTGTTCAAATCACGTCGGGGTCAATATAATTTTATAAACGTTTTCCTTCTTTTCAAGAGTAATAAAACAGCGTACTTAAGATTATTCCTTATTTTAAATTGTGTGAGTACTACAAAAACAGTTTTGTTAATTTTCTGTTACAAGAAATTAAAAAGCACATAACTATTTCGCATTAGAAATGTCTTGCCTCTCAAAAATTTTAAACCTAAATTAAAGTAAAATGATGAAGATATACACAAAAATTCCTTCCACAGAAGCCTACGTTTATTGCGATTCCGTAGCAATTTTTATCGACACGATCATTAGCAATAAATGTCACATTGTGAAATAGTGGAAGAAAAAAAAAACTGTCCATTTTTATTTGTTAGAAAGTGTGCTCAAAACCTTTTAAAACATATAAAGATTATTTGTTAGGCGGCAGCCTAACTGCTACGTGAGATATTCATAGTTAACTTACTTGTAGTAGGCTTTTAATTTCCATAAAACATCCCGATCCACATCAATTTTTCAGTGTGGTTATTTTTTACTAAACGTAATGCGATATGGGAAAATTTAATTCTCGATAGCAATTCAAGCGGGATTAATAATTTTTTCAGTAAATCCATAAATGCTGCTAGTTAATTTTCAAAGTCCTGGGCGTATCGTGCCGCTTCGAAAAGGCACATTAAGAATAAATAACTTTTAATGTAATGATTGCATGGCTATAACTTTCACTTCATAAAATACATTTTGTGAGTGTTTATTTTTTTGTAAATAAGAGTCTTTTGTAGGCCTGTGTTGCATTGGCTTTTCTAAAGAGAAGACTGCATGAATATTACTTAAAGTCCATTTTAATTTTATTAGCATTTTTTATTGGATTTATGTCGCTCCCCATGAGTCAGAAAACAGTTGCTGTTGTGAAAAAGAAAACATTCATTTATCTACGCAATGAGAAAAAAACAGACTAATATTACGTCGATTACTGAGCTGAACACTTAGTATAAACATTACACTTACAAACACATTATCAATAATAGGTACATATTTGTAAGACAACTTAAATAATGCATTAATTCCTGGAGTTATTGAACATATATTGATTAATTAAAATATACAAGACTAATTCAAGGCATAGGCCCTGCACTTTGAAAAACAAATACAGCCAAAGGCATTAAACGTGTGTGTCATTCAACGTTCCCTTAATGTTGTGTATATAAACATGTCGGGTACATTACGCAACAGATCATAAATATTATAGGCAATACATGAAATTAATCAATATTATATAGAAGATATGTGGTTCAGGGTGAGCAAGATGTATATAAATTTGCCACAAATAACATTTCAAGAGCTCCAATTAATAGTATTTTATTTCACATTATAATATGTTAAAATTAATTTTTAAATGCTGAAAATTATTTTGGTTGCAAAATTATTTTGTGAAATGTGTACAAGTAAACGTATTTTATTCACATTGTTATGTTACGTTCAAGAAATTTCTTTCTTAAAAATGAGCTTTAGTTGATTTTGGTATGATATAAATACTGGTTATCGTATTACATGAGAAAATTTAAATTGCTATGTAACATTCAATAATCAATAGGAAGATTTTTGGAGAGACTACGCAACAACAACAACAAAAAAATAAATGTACTTAGAGCCTGAAGTGATTTGAACACGCAACCTTCTAGAACTAGACGCGCTACCGTTGCGCCACGGAGTCACGCAATTACTTTTTTTTTTTAATGTTACTAGTTGTAATCCAACATTCATATTTTAAAAAAAAAAAATTTCAGTGTATTTTTTTAAAAATATTTTACAGCTACATTTTATTTTAGGTTTGGTTTACAGTTGTAATTATTTAGGTTTTTCTGCTTACTGAAAGTAGTACATAAAAAACAAGTATTTACCTACACAAATAATTAGCCTCCTTTCCTCTATTACAATATGCATGCATTCAAGTAATTTTGATGTAGTACTCAGAGAAATAGACAATACAATCTTCTGGCAGATTGAGAAAGAATCTAAGCAGAAATAATTTTCCACGAGATTTTTAATAGTCGCTACAGTATCTTCTAAAATGTAATATAGAAAAGAAAAAAATCTAATTTTTAGGGGTATTTGCTAGCTATAGACACGGCGCATGCGTCAATTTTAACATAAAGAGCACGCCATCTCATTAGGTTGATGACCTATTGAAGAGATTACGATACTACTAAACAAATTGTACTCAATCTTGGAGTGCTAAAATAATAGAAAACATTATACAAATACCGAAAACACATTTGACCCCTTTTCACCATCTTGAAGACTGGATTTTAAGAATTCCTGAAGTTAACTTTTAGGTAACTATTTGCAAGGCCTAAAAGATATCTTTTGAAGCTAAGAACACAAAGATGTCTCGTCGGGTTAATGAGCTATTGAGGAGACCTCGAAAATTTATTTTACCCAGTTTACCCTCTAGGGTTGAATTTCGAAGAAGCTATTCTCAGTGGGTTCTTTTCCGTCCAGCGGTTTGAGCTGTGCGTTGGTTAATGAGTGCGGGAGTGATTCAATTCAGTCGGGACAATTTATTTATACACCGAGATTAGGTGGCTTTCTAGGCAAAATGTGGTGAATTGTTTGAAAAGTTACTATGAGAGAATCCAGTTTTGATTACATTTCAGGTGATATATCAAGCAAGGTATATCAAGGCAATACTAAATAAGTTATGAGTTTTTATTTATAATGCACGCAAGAAGAACGGTCAGCACGCCCAAGCTTGTTTCTAATATAACTTATTTAATTGCCACATAAGTAGAATACGTAACTCATAAATTAACTAGCTAACTCTTTCGAAATTCATTACACCACACTATCTACTCTGTAAAACAATTTGTAATTTTTACTGAGAAATCCTTTGTAGTTTTACAAATTCTTGTAACAGCACAAAGATTTCTCTCGTCAAACTACTTATTTTTTAAAACTACAAGGGGTGTTTGTTAAAACCTCAAAAAATGTTTGTACAATACTGGCCCTTATCCACGAGCTTCAGCAAAATCGCGGACACTGAAGAACGTAAAACCGTATATAGCTGCTTGTGTAAAAATTATGGGTGATGCAAAGTGTAGTTGCAAGTTTGAATAACGTAAAACATTTAAAACAACTCAAATAATCATAATAAAACGACAATTTCAATAAAACGTGNATAACGTAAAACATTTAAAACAACTCAAATAATCATAATAAAACGACAATTTCAATAAAACGTGACCGTATTATTCATTAACTGTTAATGTTACCTAGATACACAGAACTCTTAAATCGGCTCTCAAGACCTCGTTGTTAAGAGCCGTGAAAACCTCTTAACTGAAAAACATAACTCTTAAAATGAAATAAACGTACCTATTGTTGTTAACAGAATAACGTCATTAATATTTTGTAGGTGCTTGCAGTTATATTTATTAGAAATATCAGTTTTAAGCTCGTAACTCCAGTTACTCTGCCTTCATAGCTCAGGGCTAGAGTGGCCGACTAGTCTTCGGAGGGTCGCGAGTTCGCGGCCCCGGCTACTCCGCGGCAGATTTCCTATTCGCATGCAGCGCACATGCGATCTGTGCATTTGTCACCAAGTCGGTCTGGTTTTGAGCTCGTCTAACGTCAAACACACACTGGCAAACGTCACACACGCTCTGTCCAACGGTAATTGTATATTGGTCAAAAGAGTCCACTTATTAAAAAAAAAAAAAGTTGATCTTGTAGTTGAGGCTGCCGGCCAAGTAATACAAAAGGTAGGGGTTCTAGTCCCCATGCTGGCAAAGTGTAATTTTTTTATTTCGTAAATTATATTTAGAAATTTTTTTTTAGTTATTCTCTGTTATTAATTCATCACATTTGTTTTCTAGAAGAAAAAAAAATAATTTTATCTACGCTTGTCAATAATGTAAGATGTAATACAAGGCTATCATTTGTAATATTACAATTAAATGTTTTTCAGATTATACAAGAAAACTCTTTGTAGTTTTACAAAGATTTTTCTTGACGACTGGGTTTCCAAGGATTCTTATTGTAAAAGTACAAAAATATTTCTTAGAGTGCATAAGAGAGCTCTCACACCGAAGTGACAAGTGGCAGGCGGCAGAAGGCAAGAGGCAAGTGCCAAGTAAAGCTGGGTCTACAATAGAAAACTAAGCGTTAAATTATGCGTTATGACGTGTACAGTATAGTTGAAAATGTGTTATCTTATGTATTGGTTTCCGATGGAACTTAGCAGGTCGTGTGCGTTGTTTGGATGTTATATTTTATATATATCGTAAAACTTGTGAGGCGACAACCAATCAGAACAGAGCAATCTGTGTTGTTGGCGGAAAACTGTTATTTACATAAATGTACGTATAAAATATAAAAAAAATTCATGATCATGCACGTGTTTATGATTACGTGTTTGCAAAAATAAGTNATAAATGTACGTATAAAATATAAAAAAAATTCATGATCATGCACGTGTTTATGATTACGTGTTTGCAAAAATAAGTTTCTCTGCTAAGATATGTCTGCTTTGAAGTACGCTTGGCTTAAATATGGTTGTGTTACATGAGGTTATGTTAGCAACAAAAGTAAACAAAACAGCATTGTGGTTAGTTTTCTTTGGCTGGAATTAAGAATTACCATGTGAAATGTGAATCGTATATACAGAAGACGTAGATCCGTGTGCGAGAATCGCTGTTNATAAATGTACGTATAAAATATAAAAAAAATTCATGATCATGCACGTGTTTATGATTACGTGTTTGCAAAAATAAGCTTCTCTGCTAAGATATGTCTGCTTTGAAGTACGCTTGGCTTAAATATGGTTGTGTTACATGAGGTTATGTTAGCAACAAAAGTAAACAAAACAGCATTGTGGTTAGTTTTCTTTGACTGGAATTAAGAATTACCATGTGAAATGTGAATCGTATATACAGAAGACGTAGATCCGTGTGCGAGAATCGCTGTTACTGCATAATTCTTAACGCATAAATATTTTATCGTAAACCCAGCTTAACACGTGGCATGGTGCTTTCAGACAGAAGGGTCAAGACAAGTGGAATGTGGCTTCGTTACTGCTCGGTTCGCAGAATGTTGGATGATGATGTAGATGTTAGTTGTTTGGTTGGAGTGATAATTGCTAGAAAAAAAAAATTAATCAGCTGCACTGTAAACATTTTTGCACTTTTATTTTAAAAAAAAATTGCTTGGAAACCCGGTTTTAAAAATGTGATTCGTGTAAAACAGAATGCAATGAATTCAGTCACTCGTTGGGTACAGTGGAGGGGCTAAAGTATTGCAACCCCGCACTCTCACCTACATTCGATATATTGCACAGTGTTATAAATAAGAGAATGGAAATGATTTAGAAGTTACCGCTGGTGAACGCTAGACACTATTATGCACCCGTCCAATAACAGCTGTTCTTCACTTTCTCTCTCGCAGAAACAAGGGAACAACAAGGGCGACACTGACACGCTGATCACGTGTACCATCACCTCTATTCGCAAAAAGAGATTGTCTTTTTGTTGAGATGATTTGGGCGGTTCTTAACATCGAGGTCGTAAGAGGTGATAATGGAGCAGCGCCGGAAACGGGAGATCCCCGAGAAAACCCACCGACCAGCGGCATCGTCTGGCACGATTCCCGCATGCGAGAATACGGGAGTGACCCGGCCGGGGATCGAACCATGTTAGTCTTGGTGGGAGGCGAGCAGTCTAACCGCTGAACCACCGCGGCCCTTTTGTTTTTTTTGTTGTACGTGTTAACTAGAGGGACGTTAAGCGGTGATCCTATGTATTAAATGGTGAAAGTTCATAGCAGAATTTAATGAAAAACCGTATACAAGCTTTACTCACATTTGAAGTAAAAAATTTTTCAGTTACTGCAGTCTGAATAAAGCCATTTCTGACCAGTCTTAAGCGGTTAAAATTAGTGTTTCAGAATGCCGGTTGTCCGCTTAGCTGTATTCCGGACTAGGCTGACGTAACATTTCCCTCCATATGTGACCAGACTTTGAACACTTTCAGCAGTCTCTTTTGAAACTTGTATAACAAACATGCTGCAACTCAGGCAGACGTGCGACTTATGGCGCCTTCCTAGTTGTCAAATACCTTCTCATTATGAGCAGTTGTGCCTACTATAATTAAAAAAAAAAACTATGGAATATTTACACATAAATATTTCTTCGGCGCAGAAATGAAAGTCGATATTTTGTCGCCAAGTCATAAGCTTGCTTATTGAAACACAGACGTGGTCGGTGAAAAGTGTGGTTAGCAGAAAATCGCTATAAGCAGCCCTTCTGTTTAAGAAATTATTTTCTCTGTAAAACATTGTCTCAAACAATAGCAACAATGCTGTATGTTTTCCGAACAGATTCCTGTGTTAAAACCCTTTAGTTACCATTTAAATTTCTGAAGAAAGAGAGCAGATGCGAAGCTGGATAATGCTATTTTCCATTGCCGCTTCCTTACGGCTGGGTGTGACCTTGAGCGGTTTACAATTTTTTTTTTACCAGGGAGGCTACTTAAGTTTACTTATTTACAGCGGAAAACTATTTTTTCATGTGTATCAGAAATTAAAAAAAAAATACCTTCGGCTTGCCACCGTCTCCTGTGTTCAGGAAGCCTTTCATGTGCGACTGAACTGATTACATAACACACTGCTCGCAGCGTCCTTGCTGCCAAGGTCACACCACCAGGACACTCTGTGCGGTCTGCGGTTNTTCCTGCGTCGCAAAGGATGCGCACAGTTGTGTTCAGGAAGCCTTTCATGTGCGACTGAACTGATTACATAACACACTGCTCGCAGCGTCCTTGCTGCCAAGGTCACACCACCAGGACACTGCGGTTCGCTGCGCGAAAAATGGCCGTCGACGAAATAAAACTGCTTGCTTCAACACGTGCTGTGTAAAACGTATTTGGCTTCGAAACTGCTTTGTTTTTCGTTCCTTTGAAAAAAAAAATGCAAGTGAGATATTACTCAACTTTACGTTTCACCTTCCCTGCATTTTTGAGAAATGACATATAATCCATTCGCGGTTCGTTGGAACTTTTCAGAAGTCCTGCCAAAGTCATACTTCCAGGGTATTCATCTGCCTCATGGAAACAAATCGTAACCAGTCTAGAAAATTATTACACCAAAGGGACAACGCACAGCAAACGTGCGCACTCAGTATAATAAACATTTTGCCTAAGAACTATTTCTTACTAGGCATTTCCAACAATCCTCTTTACTCACTATTTTTACTCGCATTAATAACAAATGAAATATTTTCGTATTTAGATAGAATATAAGTAAATTTTTAATTTAACCAGAAATGAGGTGCTTAAATGTTAGCAGAAGTATGAAACGCTTGCGATACATGACACGTTTAGGAAATAACCGAACACGCCATATATGGGATGATTTTTCAAAGGTTAGATTCAAAAAGTGAGAAGAAACCGTGAAAAGACTATACAACGTGTTTCCGACAAACTCCGTCAGAAAATTATAAGAATATATCTTACGTACTATTTTCACTTAAGTGATTATTAAGGAAGCTATACGCCCCCAAAAATCGAGTTTTAAAATGCTTTTAGTTGGAAATATCAGCAAGTACTTGCGACGAAGTAACACATCTGTGAATTGTGAATTGCAAATAATTAAAATGCGCCTATGGCCCAAATTTACGACCTTACACCTGCAATACAGGGGTGAAGTGCATAGTAAGTAACAAATCTGGTTTTTCGAGTCTGGAATGTGTATGGATATTTCTAAAACGAGATAACTAAAAAATGATGTCCAAACCAAAACGTAGACAAAATTGGTTATAATAATTCTATAGTAAAAATTTGTTAGGATGTGTAAATTATACTTGAAAATTGCAGAATCTAAACAAACAACCTCTTAACTTTTTTGTTGTATGAATTGTTCACCTTGTTAATTATTTTCATATTTTGCTTTGATTCTCGTTTTTATCTAGCTGCAAGACAGCTAATATTTTCTATACTTAGTGCATTAAATTTGTTGCAGCTGTATAAACGCTAAGGAAAATTAATTAAAATTTTTCTAAAACTATATACACATATACATATACACACATACACACATACACACATGTACACATACACACATACACACATACATGAATATACACACGTATACACATATACATATTATACACATTTGCATACATGTATACATAAACACATATATATACATAAACACATATACAAATATACATATATATATGACTCCATGAATCTGTACATGTACTAGCACTGTTGACGCTGGTAAGTAATTAGACGGTAATTATAACATGATTTGAATAAGATGATTACGATCCATAAATGTAAACACATAGTTTACATTTAGACATAAATGTAAATGTAGTAAAAAGGCAGTAAGTTTCACGCTGCACATCACTAAGTTACAGTATACTGTACAGTTTATTTAAAATACTACTTTTAGGATTTATATGTTACATCAGATTTGTAGGTTTACTGTACGAATATCCTTTGAGGGTTGATAAGATTTGAATGGTATTGATAAAACCACATTCAACAACAACAACAAAGTGTTCCACAAAACACTCGCTTTCCGTAAGTTTCTAAGAAAATTGCAAATGAAAGTTCAAAAGACTGCACTGAAATATACTTTCTATAAAATCATAAGTCATTATTTACTTTTAAAGCGATTTGCAATCACTGTGTTGATGGAATCGAATGAATAGACTACGAGTTTAACATAAACGTAGCCTACTTTTCTTGTCTCGTTTGGAGAACTTGCAGAACCTTCAACAGCGAGCCTTTTATTGCGCGGGGATATTTATTGTAGTTATAGTTGCTGCTACTCTTTGGTGCCACGAGAAAGAGGGCACAAATTACTATAAAAATCGTTTGGAAAACAAGGGACCACGGTAATAAAGCTGCATAGAAAGCGATTTTGTTTTGTTTTAAAGAAAGTAAAAATATATATCTACAGCTCTATAAAACTGGTTTATAGACCTATTGTCGATGAATGACAGTTTGCGAATGAAAATTTCAAACGGGAGCATTCAAGAAAATTAAAATGGTTTATAATTAAGATGTTATGCTTTTCGAAATGTTATAAGAGTACGAGATAACATTATTTTGTAAGTTCTAAGACCAAAATTTTGGAATATTTGTTGATTTTGTAGTTTCTAGTCCTTATTTTCGAAAAAAGTTAGCAACTTTTTATTCGACGACTTTTCATTCTATATGTTACTGCTGTATATGCTGGTCCCTGGAATTTAAGTTTACAGTCGAAAACACAAACCCCATCGAATTATGGTAAGTAGGAAAGGATCTGGTTTTGATGGTACATCCCAGTTTTTCGCGCACTGCGCGACCTTTCCCACTCCTAAAGATACAGTCGTAAGTGATATTAAAATGCACGTTTTTCTCCCAGCAAATACTTTAAGCCACGAATACTTCAAACATATTATTCGATCTCTAATTGCCATGTAGATTTTTACTTTTATTTTATATAGATTTTTAAATGTAAGTTAGTCGATTTAAATTAATTACATGTTTACACTAAACATTGAATATACACTGAAGGGCCAAAAAAAATTGCTACACCTGCCTAATATCATGTAGGGCCCCCGCGAGCACTCAGAGGTGCCGCAAGACGACGTGGTATGGACTCGACTAATGTCTGAAGGTATGCACGAGGCAATTCACACCATGAATCCTGCAGGGTAGTCCACAAATCCAAAGCAGTGCGAGGCGGTGGAGAGCTCTTCTGAACAGCACGTTGCAAGGCATCCCAGATATGCTCAATAATGTTCATGTCTGGTGATTAAGGTGGCCAATGGAAGTGTCTAAAGTCAGAAGAGTGTTACTGGAGCCACTCGGTAGCAACTCTCGACGTGTGGGGGTGTCGCATTGTCCTGCTGGAATTGTCCACGTCCGTCGGAATGCACAATGGACATGAATGGGTGCAGGTGATCGGACAGGATGCTTACGTATCTGTTACCTGTCAGAGTCGTATCTAGATGTATCAGGGGTCCCATTTAACGCCAACTGCACACGCCCCATACCATAACAGAGCCTCCGCCAGCTTGAACAGTCTCCTGTTGACATGTAGGGCCCATGGATTCATGAGAATGTCTCCATACCCGTACACGTCCATCCACCAGTTACAATTGGAAACGAGACTCGTCAGACCAGGCAACGTGTTTACAGTCATCGACAGTCCAATGGCGGTGTTGGCGGGNACAATTGGAAACGAGACTCGTCAGACCAGGCAACGTGTTTACAGTCATCGACAGTCCAATGGCGGTGTTGGCGGGTCCAGGCGAGGCGTAAAGCTTTGTGTCGTGAAGTCAACCACGGTACACGAGTGGGCCTTCGGCTCCGAAAGCCCATATCAGTGATGGTCCGTTGAATAGTTCGCACGCTGGCACTTGTTGATGCCCCAGCATTGAAATCTGTGCCAATTTGAGAAAGGGTTGCACTTCTGTCACGTTTAATGATTCTCGTCAGTCGTCGTTTGTCCCGTTCGTTCACGATCTTTATCTGGCCACAGCGATGTCGAAGATTTGATGTTTTACCGGATTCCAGATATTCACGATACACTCGAGAAATGGTCGTACGCGAAAATCAAAATTGTATCGCTACCTCGGAGATGCTATGTCCCATCTCTCGTGCACCGACTACAACACTNTCGTACGCGAAAATCAAAATTGTATCGCTACCTCGGAGATGCTATGTCCCATCTCTCGTGCACCGACTACAACACTACGTTCAAACTCACTTAAATCTTGATAAACTGCCATTGTAGCAGCAGTAACCGATCTAGCAACTTTGCCANACTACGTTCAAACTCACTTAAATCTTGATAAACTGCCATTGTAGCAGCAGTAACCGATCTAGCAACTTTGCCAGACACTTGTTGTCTTATGTAGGCGCTGCCGACCGTATCGTGTTACTCTGATTGGTTCCATACTTCTGTTTTTTTTGCATACGCACGCCTATAGAATTTTTGTTGGCTCTCCAGTGTATATGTATATAGATATACACATATACATATACTCAACCACATGAAGAACAATCAAATTTTTTTGTTGCGTATTTGTACAGTGTGCATGACTGTATTTCCTGGGAATGTTGGTTACAGTTAATCTCCAAACGTAGTAATTGTTTTTGGTTTATAAATAAAATGGATTGCTTGTTAATGTGTATAGTGGGTAGTCAAGAAAGGGATACGTATAACATTGGTGTGAAGCTATCTACATCCAATATTTAGTTCATTCAAGTCATTTTGCATTTCGCATCTGTAGATATTGTAAACAGAAATGTTAATAATTATCATTTTTTTGATAGTTGGGTCAGGTTCCGTGGCTCCTTGTAACTGGACCGAGGTTCAGTATGATGTTTAACGGATAACTGGTGGTGGATTGGCTATGAGAGTGCCGTTCACAATGGATTATTTTCTACGAGGACATGTGAAGACACAGGTTTACCAGACGTCAGTAAACACCGCGGAGGACTTCGCTGAACGGACTGTTATTGCCACTGTTTGAGCAGAAGATGACAAGATGATTTTATATTGTACGCTTTAGGCGAAATAATCATAACAAGTACGATTTTAATGAAACGCCTCACTCGAATACGAATATGTAACCAGTCTATACACGCGAACCAGTTTTTTATTGTTGTTCATTAAAGCCCCTGCTTTATGTTAAGTGTCGGAAGGGAGGGAGCAGATCGGCATGCGAGTAAAAATAACCTAACTTTACACAAAAAAATTGTACACAAACGTATAATTCGGGATAGACGTTTTGTACTGGGATAAAGGAATTCGTGATATACGAAAATATACGTGTTGTACTGTAAGGTGGTGCCCCAGCCAGCAATGCCACCCATAGAAATTTGCTACAATGGAATGATATTGTCTGATATGTGTAACTAGATATTTATCGCCTTACGTGCCCTGATGCCCAGAAGTTCAATTGTATATATATTCCTTTGAAGCTCTTTTCCCATTGTTACGTCAGGGAATACGAATAATTGACGTAAAAACCGCGCCACCTTCTTCGAGCAGCCTGCTGAGAGTAGCGGTGTTCCACATCAAGTGGAATGAACAATATTCCAGTTCATTTGCGTAACGTCTGAAAACTAAGATTTATGTTACATTGAAATTACGCATTGAAAATGTAAAAAGAACCCTGTAATTTATACATGGCTGAATATAAAACAATAATCGCAGTTGTATCACAAGTCTTTGTAAATATTTAATTAGTAAATATACTAGGTAAATAATTCTTTGTTAATTGAACTAATATCTTGATTTGTATTAATTATACAATTTTTTTATATTATTATTACAAATTTGAGGTTTGATAATTTTACCACTGGGAATGTAATAAGAGNTTTAACGGGGAACTTTTTATGGAAACCATTTCACTGCAAGCATTTTCAGTTTCAATATTACTTTTGTTTTGGATAATGTTATATTTGATGTTTAATACTGCACCTAACGTACATCGCTCATGTATGCAGAATTTTTGTTTTCAATACACGCGTAGAACTACGTTTCGTTGTGTAGGCTTATACAGGCTTATTCACAGCACCCGTTATAACCCTTTGTTCTTGGAAACAACATGACACCGGGGGTTAGCGAAAAAATGGTGATAACTATACCCTACATGAAGCATCGATTGGTAGTAATCCCATTCCCCCTAACATACCGTTGGTACAGAATGTGAGGGGGGGGGGGGGCTTTGAAA
>NQII01004117.1:400530-415936 GCA_002778355.1 Clitarchus hookeri
GAAGATAGAAAACACAACACATAAGAAAACGTATGTACTAATATCACGAGACAAGAACAGAGTGAGGTTATGTAGTAACCACAACACAACACAGACTGGGCGCCAAGCCCACACACACTAGACCTCTAAGACCTCTGGTGGTCAATGCTTGAACTAGTGCTTGTCCCGAATATTCACAACACCTTGCACACCACAGAGAGAGGTAATCGGTATATACCGGTGGTCCATGATTACCAAGTGGTGCAAGGTCATTCTCCTCCCAAACCAAGAAGCACATTCTGAAACCGATGCTCTTGTAGAGCACGTATTCTTAGTTCTGGTGTGCCAGTAGAACTCCATTCAGATCAGGGAAGACATTTTGAATTTCGATGCTGCTGTGTTCTAGGATGTAACAAAGATTCTGGGGATGAAAATGACTACGAAAATAGCCTTACACCCTCAGTCTGATGGGATGATAGAGAGGATTCAAAGGTGACAGTTTTTCATTGTTTACCACTCGGCAGTTCGAGTCTACAAGGGTAACACCATCAACGATACAGTTTGGAAGAGAGATATGCTTCCTTCCAATCACGTGCGCGAGTATGTGACCCTAGACTTGCTCCCCCTGTGCCTGATCCATTACGGTATTACAGGGGACACCTTTCAGAGCATTGTTACCAGGGGAGTGCGATCAGGACTTCCCACCTTTCAGAACCGTCGTCTGTTTGTCACACCAGTCAGTGCTCACATATAGAAAATGTGAGCAGATTTTTGCACCAGGCTGTTTAATTGGTGCGCACTCCCCCGCAGACTTGTACTATGTCCATAACCTAGATGTATTTGAGCTTGTTCAGTGCTCTAATTGACAGTAGTTGAATACTGCCAATAGAAAGAGTATCGCTCTTTCCAATCGCAGTGGGTGGACGTTCTCCACCCAAGAGTGGTTCCACCTCACCTGTCAACAGCAACATGCAGAGTTGAATCTGCATGCGCCACCTTGATGGGGCCGAGTGCTATCCTCACTCTACAAACCCGCTTTGTAAACGAGTCCTCTTACTAGGCGGACCAGACCGTCGACCCTTCATTGATGAGCACCAACCCTTTGAAATTGACACCCTAGCGCGAGTCAGCACGCTTGCGTTCCACGGCAGCAGCTACTGACCCTTCCAGTACTCAAGGTGCCCGCCCTCCAGGCAAGTACTCACCTCCAGATCTCCTTCTAAGCAGAAGGTTGTTTTGTCGACCGACAGAAGAGGAAGATGTTGCCCCAGAGTATGCCAACGAATTACGCCAGAGTCCAGTGGGTCTACTTTGGCCCCGATGGGCCTCCGCTGCAACAGTCTAGAGTTTGGAGCATTGGANTTACGCCAGAGTCCAGTGGGTCTACTTTGGCCCCGATGGGCCTCCGCTGCAACAGTCTAGAGTTTGGAGCATTGGACGACATTAAACTCCAGGTGTGCGAAGACAGCGGAGCGACGAGTGGAGACGTCCGCGACTAGCGAGAGTTTTAGTCTGCAGACTGCAACGTTTACACCGTGAGAATTAGACTGACTGGCGGGCGGGACTATTGAACTGGGTGTGAGTGTGACTGACATTTGGAATGATGGCAATAGACAGTTGGATTAAATGTGTGTAAATAATAAGAGTGAATTAAGTGACGAACCAATAGACAGTAATAAGGAGTTTAATTCGAAGTCGGATTTACATAACATATTGTGCTCAACGAGAATAACAAGAGTAGTAGTAGAAATAGGTAGTTTCAATTTGTAAATAATAGTAGTGTGTATTTTTATATCAATTAAATATATAAAAAACGAAATTTAGTTATTTTATTTTTTAAATAAATATCTTATGACGTCTTGTAACACTGTTTTTACAGGTATAAGTTTTTTTGGGTAAAATGTGGATAGGAAGCAGCATATATGTAAACACTGACACAGAGATTTTGAAAACCATATTTTGGGAAGGGACGCTTTATCCATTACCACCAGGGGCATCCAAACTCTCTAGATGACCTTACCCACCCCCGTCCACCAACCTAACCTGATAAATGTTATGCGTCCCTGTAAATGTCTAGAGCTAATAATTAATATTTTGTTTTTAAGGTGGTTTGACTCTGGAAGCAGGATCAGTTACTAAACGGACAACAATAAATCAATTTGAGTGTGTTATGTTTCCTTTCAGCTCAATTTTTTATTTATGTGAAACTACAGTCCGTCTGAACGAACTGTAGTCGTTATAATTTACACGAAACAGAACACTTTTTGTCCAAGTGATAATTCTAGTACATGTTTAAAGTAGTAAAATGCCCTTTGCAAGGAGCATGCAATTATTCAGACGGTATGAAAATGCAAAAGATTAATGTATTACTTAAATATATTAACCAATTTCATGTGCAGAATTTTAATTCCATTTAACAAATTTACCACAAATTTCTGTGTAAGAAGAAGTGGTTTGAGGTTTTAGTGTTAACGTAGAATTAAATTTTGATTTGCAATACTTATGTTGTTTGTGTTGTCTCTTCGATAAAAAAAAGTATCCGTAACAAATAATACTGCCATACCATAAATCGGTAGGGCTTTTTTCTCCAAGATAAATACCAAATGGATCAAAATGACAGACCACGATGTGATGGTGCCTTCTGCAGGCAGTTTTGGGCGCGCGCGCGCGCGCGCGCGCGCGCNGGGCACAGCGACGGCGGGTGTCGGCGATCAAGTGCGCGGCTACGCTCTGCACGATGGCTTCCACGACCGCTGCCACTGCCACTACCCACACGACATTGCTGTGGGCGAGTAGCCCCTCGTGCTCTTTTGTTGCGGGTGACCAGTGGTTCAGGGGCCCGTCCACCTGGAGCGGGCCACCTAACCATAATTTGCCCCAACGACATTTACCCTAAAGGTGTTTCCCACAAAAAAATGTGTTTTCCACAAAAAAATGTGTTTTCCACAAAAAGGCGTTTCCCAAAGTTTGCCTCTCGCAAATACCATAAAACAGAGCAGACGGGCGATAGCACTAAAGAGTCTTTTGCCCTAAAATATATTTATTGAACTGGGCTTTGCCCTAAATATTACTAACGTGCCTTGTGCAAGGTTTGTCTCATTTGTGTCGCGCATGTTATCTAATACTGAAACTATACTCTAAATTTCCCGAGAGAACGTAGTTCGCTGTTAAGTCTTCTACGGCGCAACACACGAGCAAGACATGTTCGTTTCCCACGAAAGCAATCATTCCAGATTTCTAAGTGGTATTGCGTAAAAAAAAAAGCACTGAATGCTCTGAAGTTGTTTGGATAAAGTTATAATATTTAGGACAAACTATTTGCACCCCTTGGAGCTACACCCCGACGAACCCGAAACCACAGCCCCGACACGACGAAATCTGAGTAGCAGTCAATTAAATGCAAGGCCACTGACATGAGTTCGACAAAATATCAGCCCCGACAACCTGAAGAAAGTGGAGTCTCTTTCTACATTGCTTCGTGTCGGTCTCGTCGGGGTCTGCAATGAATGCAAATCCAACATTACAAAACAAANGAGTCTCTTTCTACATTGCTTCGTGTCGGTCTCGTCGGGGTCTGCAATGAATGCAAATCCAACATTACAAAACAAAATCTCTCATTTCTCTACTGTAGTTGGTAATAAACTGACCTGGTGGAAAAATAAAGTTTCATTTTGTATTTAAATACTTTTCTGTGGTATGAAATCACCTACCGTCTGAAGCAAAGAATAATAGACTTTATGGCGAGTTTAAAATCGTTACTATTTGATATAATTGCGGATAACTTTCAGTTTTCGGAATTTCCAAAAACCAACTACCCCACTTATCGGGCAGAAATTGCCGGAGTACTGTGAACACTCGGTAAAATATAATGTGAAATTCCGTCCTGCTGTGATGTGTCGGGCTGTCTTGTCTTGTTCGCCCGGCTATTGTGATTCCAGCTTCGCGCACATCAAGTGCACCGTCACCATAAGCGCAAGGTTCTGAACTGACGAGCAGCGTTCTCGTAGTGCTGCATGTACCTAAAGGATCTTAAACGGCGACCATTATCATTTTATAGGTGTGAAGTCTGTGGGAAGTCTGTGGTAAAGTTCACTGCAAGGCCCTCGAGTATTTTTGTGTGTACCAGACTCTGAAATATAAGTTTTTTTAGCTATGCTGGAGTGCTCTGAAATGATGGTTCTAACGTTGCACGTGACGTTTTGAAAACACTCGACAGGCCTCGTCTGGAGTGTGTTCTTTTTGTAGACCAGCACATTGAACGCACGTTTAAAAGTTTCTTAGAAAAGCGTGTATTTAAAACACACCGCAATTTACAGGATAAGTATAACAGAATATCCCAACTTTGAAGGTCTATAATATGAAAACCATACGACCTTGATTGACCAATCAAATGAACAGTGGAACCGTGACGTTTGTTTACCATACATTCATAAATGTTCAGTGTGACCACCATGAGCGACCCGAACGACATCTACGCGATAATCAAACTCGTTCCGCAGTCTTGTCAGCATTTCCGGTGTTACGGTTTGGATGGCGTCAGTAACTCTCGTTTTGTGGTCGTCAATGTTAGCCAGCAATGGTGGACAAAGCACTTTATCCTTTGTGTACGACCATAGAAAAAACTGCACGGGGTAAGATCTGAGCTTCTTGGGGACCAGCGATGAAGAGCCTGGTCACCAGCTTCTCCTCGACCAATCCAGCGTTGCGGTAACGTCTCGTTCAGGTATCCGTGAACAGCTAGGTGCCAATGGCGTGGCGCACCACGAAGGAAACATCAAACTGTCACCTTCACATTGACTTGTCGAATGCGAGCTCGCTACCACCTCAACAACTCAACCGAGACTTACGAACGTCATCCAAACCGTAACACCGGACTTCCTACTTCCAGGATATTCCTCCACCTCGGGCAAAAAAATCTTGAGTCAGTATTGAAAATTACACCAAAGGGACAATAAAGCTTATTCGTGGGCACTCAAATAAAATTTTGCAAAATAACTATTTATTACAAGGTATTCCTAACACTTCCTCCCTGTTTTTTAATATTTAGTATAAATTAAATACTTAAACTTTTATTTAAATATTACCTATAAATTAAATTTATCCAAAAATAAGTATAAAATGCTTGTGATACAGGACTTACTGTAGCCAAGCAAGTCATATACGGATTGATTTATTGAAAGGTTTGATTAAAAAAAGTGTGAAGAAACCGCAGATAGACTATATGAAGTTTGTGTTAAAATTACGTCGATCTCACAGATCAAGTATGCAGTGTCATCCACACCCAGTAACGAGCGTTTCGTTACTAGTCCTCCAGACTTCCGCTTCTAGGTGCGAAGACAAAACACTTAGACAAAATCAAATACAACATCCACAAGTTAAATGTATCTAACGACGCCATGAAGACATGCAACTAATTTTCCTACATCACTGGGAACATTGAAGGGGGTGTGCCATTTTGCATTTCTCAGGAAATTTCCATTTGCCCCGCTGCACCGTGCTCATTTCACTACACCCTCATCGGCTCTCAAGACAAGGTTAAGAGTCGCCCAAATTACTCCACTCCATTTAACATTTATGCTCCATTATACGCATTGGCAGATATAACTTAAGTGTATTTCAGAAGTTATTATTCTACAGCTAACTGTCTTTACCCAAACCGTTCACTCTGTAGGCATTAAAAATAATTTATATTTTAGTTAGACAAATAAATTTGTGAAAAACTAGTACAGAATAAGTGGACGAGGCGAATACCATTAACAGTTAAACGTGAATTTGTGTGTTAAGCAAAAACTTACCAAACAATGCTACTGAGATGGTTTCCTTTCCAAGCTTTGTCACTCAACATAGGCAATGTGTATGGTACTTGCATGTAAGGCACATTGTAGTATCTACTGAATGTTTAGTTGTTTAGGTTTATCTCCAACGACCTAATATATTTGTAGAATTTAAAGTAATATCACAGACCCTTTTGGTGATTAGGAAGACTTCTAGAACTAAACTATTGCTTCGTGATCCGACCGTACAGTTCAACACGTCCTGGATGACTCCGGACCAGAAATAAACAGCGACAGTCTTAAAAAAAGGCATGGAAGGCAGATGCATATTTCTCAAGAAGATGGCACACAAAGATAGTCATATTGCGGTTGGTTTACATAAAGGACGTTAATTCATTCTGCTATCAAATAAATGATCCCGGTATCTAAAAGTGCTCCACATGCAAAGGCACTATACTGCAAAATCACTGTGCAATTTCTAGTTGATGTTTCGTCCTTTCAGTTTTGATGTTACCGACACACAGAGGTCACTTATCCCCTGGGTTCTCGTAGCAGCACCCAGAGAGCACCCGTTCCCTCATCGTATCAGCACGACTGGTCCCGTCCGTCACTCCCAGGATAAAGGACAACAGGAAACTGGTATCGGGATGGAAAGCTAGTTTGCATCCCTAAATGAATTATTGTAAAAAAACCCCTCTTATTTTTTTTAAAATTTATTTTCTGTAGGCAAAGTGTGTATAACCTTCCCTAATTTTTCTCTGCCACCGACATCTCAGTGCAAATTGAAATTTGGTTTGGAAACATACAAGTTTAGTAAATGTGCCTTAGAAAAATACAGTATATGTGCAAGTTTCACGCAAGCTAATACATTGATATTGATAAATACTGTATATGTGCGCGTTTCATGCAATATAATACATTGATATTGATAAATACAGTAAATATGACCATTTATTTGTTCCCATTTATGGAATTTTACATGCCTAGAAATAAATTTCACACAATTGCAAATATTGTAAAATACACCAAAAGAACTAGAAAAGATACGTAAAAATATTTTCCCAGGATTACATTACAATTCCCTCAACAAACTAAGTAATTTAGTTCCTACAATGCAAGACATATTGTCATTACCAAAGTTACCCCAACCCTGGTTGTCACAAGCCTGAAGCTCCTGTTTTATTGTACGAGATGCAGGTTTGTTATATAATTGTGTTTAAGAATGTATTAACTTGTTTCCTCAATTCGCACTACAGTTTACTTTACTGAATATCTCTTTTTAAAATATTTACTTTGTGCTTATTTTGCTGGGGAATTATTCAGTCATGTACTGATGCTATATAATCAAAGTGACCAGAAAATTTTTGATTGGGTATTTCGCCTTACACACTAAATTGTTTTGTAAAAATTCTGAAAGTAAATTTAAAACAGGCGTTCTTGCCGATTTACAAGAATTTTGTAAGTGTGAAATATTTACAATATTCCCCTTTCTCTGTAGACTTCATGTTACATTATGACACAGACATTAGATTTCATCAAGTTAAAGTCACTGTTACGATTTTCTTGCTAATTATGCAGGAAAGTTAGCAGATACACAATTAAAAGAGATTACACTTTAAATATGGTTAAGTAATAGGGATGAATACCATAAATATCAATAACAAATTTTACAAAATTTTAAATACTTTATTACAAAAGCATAGAATTATTTTCAAAGTAATTAAAAAAATCTGACAATTTAATATAAACATTTTAAGTGGTATATTCATATAATAAACATAATTTAGCCTATTTCCATATAACATAAGTTACTCACTTTGTACGATGAAAGTTTTCACATACTAGTGTGAGATACACATCTAATAGTCTTAATGAATCTCAGGCACCGTGCAGTTATCTTAATCAGTTTATATACATAGCTGCATGGCAATTTTTATTGCAAGAATATTACATGAAGAGTTACTTACGATTTTCAAAATTTTGTTTCATTAGACAAATATATTTACGGTAATCAAAATAACACAGCCATGAGGAATGGCATAGAAAACTGCAAGCACCAAAATTATTATTTGGCCAAACAAGAGTATCTGTGATGTATCAGGTCAAGTGTGCTATTTATGAAAATAAAGTGCATTTGAACAACTTATCACACAGCTCTCGTGTATCAAGCAATTAGCCACATGAGGTATTTTGACAATGGGTGATAAATAGGTTTAAGCAAACAAAGCGATAATGAACCAAGGACTAACTTTACGCTTAGAATTATGCAGACTTTTACCAGAGCAAGCTCATTGGGAATGGATAGTGTACTGGCCCTTCCACAAATTCTTATCTAATTTCCCCTAAAGACAATGAATATAATTACAAGTTATACAGTATAAAAATACTTTCAATTATATATTTATCAAAAATATTTATATGATTCAGATACACATGGGCAAATGAACGTAATTTTTTCATTGAACAGCAATGTGCAATTATTTGCACATTTTATTTATCTCCATTTTATGAGTAGGATTTTTGTCACACACATTACTTTTACTCGCCCTCTTTCCATAAAACTTTAGTATAGGGCCTAGTGTGTTTTTTTTCTTCACAAAAATCAATACAACACTTTCACCTCTTCCAAGAAACAGACTTTTACTTGACAAATTTCTATGCCATTTGAGAAGTGAGTCAATTTTAAGTCAATTAATTCACACTGGCCTTAAAAGCCACCCTGTTTACACCACTCAAACGTATGACAAATCCTTCTTGTATTCATGGTCATCTTTGCTCCCATCTCATCTGAATCTAAGAGTTTTGGTTTCTTCCGAGGAATGGAGTAATAATATCCATTGGTAACGGGAAGATGATAGTAGAGTTCTTTTCTGCAGAAATAGTGCTCAGAGTCTGGAGGTACCGGAGCTGTAAAAAGAAGAAGAAAAAAAAAAACGCAGATTAAGCAATTGCATACCATGTAAAACAGGTTTCACGTGTACAATTGAAAAACATATGAAACCATTTTGTTAGACAGAATTGTAACACCCTGGATGGACGTGATAGGTCTTGCGTACAACAAGGGCGATAGGATGGCGACTGGGCAAGACAAAATCCTGCCCTTGTTCCGTGGCAACTTTCTTTGTAATTTTTGTGCTATGCTATAATTACAACTTTGGCTCTAAACCAGATCCTGGAAACAAATGCAAATCTCCCACTAGGACACAGCAAGCCAAAACATGGAATATACAAAGAGTAAACAGATTGTGGCTCAAGCCCTTATATGCTGGCAGTTGTTCAGAGATAGAAAATTTTCCACCGAGTGGAAAGGGGCCATGAAGATATGCATATAAAAGTCTATATATGGATGGGTCTAGATTTATTACGGGAGATAATGCAGTAGGATACATCTAAAAAGTTCACTTGAATTACTCAGATTAGTATAGGTTGCCTGTTTCAAGTTACAAGCCTTGGTTTATGTACCATGCAAATTAAATTAAGTATACCTGAAAATACTGTCTTGCCCTTAAGGCATAAATTATTTGAGCTGGATTTCCGAGACACCCGTGCAGCCTGCAACATGATTATGCGAAGAAAACGTTTCCGTGGCTTTAGCGTTAGCCTATCTAATACTTTCTGTAGTCCAGCTGTACGTCCTAGCACGTGGGAAATTTATCAGTGTGTATAGGCTGTTCACGCTAAGGTTGGCACTTCTGGACTAAATCTGATATACAATTGCTTATAACTGCATACATTTTAACGCACCCAACTACTGCAGTGCTCACAATAAAGTTGACGTCTTCCTAGTACTAATAAAAATTGTCACCTGATGTTCAGCAGTTTTTTTGCTCTGCGCACATGAAAATTGGCATAACACATTTGTTTTTTTTAACAATTTCGTAAAATCTCTCAGCTGAGGTATAGTTCCGTTGTTTTATTTATTTTACCTCTCTTGCTCCTATGTAAACAAAGTGATTTTAGGCTCCAGTTTCTAACCCCATACAAATTAATCTTTCATAATAAAGTATACGCTGTAAGCGAAGTGGTGCATTTTGTAATTTCTTTTTTGCTGTATTTCTTAGTAGTGTCTGGTCCCAGAAAGTCTAGTATTTCTTGTAATATATGCACGAAGTGTGTTATAATATAAAACATAATTCGCTTGCATTTAATCATCCACGATACACTAGCTATTCCAAGAGATTCAGTGGATATAGTGAGTGTGCATGTGTGTGCATGTGCATGCATGTGTGCATGTGCGTGTTCCACCTCTCAATTTTTGAATGCTTCAAACGAATTTCGCCAAACTTGGTACAAACAATACTTAGTAACGACACCCGACAGTTTTCAACCAGGCCGGGCACTTTTAAAATGGTGGCCATTTAAATATTTTATTTGAAAAGTCATATCTCGGAAACCATTAGACCAATTTAAACCAAATTTTGTAGGCTGGCAGACCATTCTGTAAGCATTAAATTTTAAGATGGATATTATTGCAGCCATACAAAGGTGTTAGTTAACTTTATTTAGTGTATCTGCCATACCATTTGACCAATGTCAACCAAATTTTATAAACTTAAAGTATCTATTACAAGCATTATATATTCCAACAAATAACCACTTTTGTCTGCTATCTTGGAAGATAGTGCCATACGAACAAGTTATGTCATAACTCGGTAAATAACTAACAGATTCTTACAAAATTTGGCAAACAAGTAATACTGATGCAGATGATGTTAAGTGATACAATTTAATAATGTAAGACACTTACTTTCAAAATGGCAGCCACATATCCATTTCTTTACTAAAAGTTACCTTGAAACAAACATTTCATATAAATTTGTACCAAATTGTGAACACCATAAATACTACAGAAGGCCACGTAAACTTTCATTATTTAAATGGGTCGGACTATGATGTTCAAAATGGCAGCTTCATAAATCATTTAGGTAAGTTTGACATATCTTAAACAATTTAACAAAATTCAACCAAAATTTGTATGTAGACAATATAAATTAGAAGCATCCTATAGAGTTATTTTTTTTGCTAATTGTGTATGATAGCACCAAATAAGAAAACAAAATTTTTTATTTCATGTCTCTGGGACAAAACAGCCAATTTCCATCAATTTCTTCAAAGTAGCTCTATGGTAGGCCATGTAATCTTACATGTTTTATGTGGTTCAGGCCCTTATTTTCAATATAAGGTACCTGTAAATATTTTAGGTTAGTGAACCCAAGATTCAAAACATTAAACTAATTAAATCCGAAGTTGATGCTCCGAATTCGACATCCGTAATGCACACTAGCTTATAGTAAGAGATTTTCTGGGTTCAAGTACCGGGTAAGGCATGTGTGTATTTGCAATTGTTATTGCTTTCAAAGATAAGTCAAGTTCTTCGTACCAACTCAGCTTTTAAGGAATTTTTGAAAAATTAATTGCATCATTTTTGAGGAAAGTATACTCATTAGTTATATTGGTAACTCCTTGTTTTTTTTTTCTCAACTTAATTTTTTGGACTACCTGTATTCTACTAAATTATTTCTGCTGGTGTGGAGGGAGCTGACGTCCCACCTGCTTTCGTAATTTTCTCTTGCGATGAGAGTTTTGAGTGGCGTGAATAATTAATAAACTCTGCGGCGCTTTTCTTTGCTTGTCTGTCTCGTTCAGCTGACTGTTCGTGACTCTGCATTAATGGAAGATTGTGAACCGTTTTATTTAATTTGAAATAAAAACACGGCGGAAATAATCCAATACTTGAATTATTTTATTTTATTTTTAATATGGCACCTTTATTTAAATACCATGTCTCTACCGAGTGAGTAAAACCAAGTTGTGATTCCAGTCGTCAATTCTGGCGTCTGTGACATTGCACAGTTTAGAAAACAATTATTCAAATAGTTTGGAAACAAACAGTTTTCAGACCTCTGTTTCAAAGTGTAGATGAGGCTTAAAACAGAGGTCCTAACTATATTTTCACTTTATTAACAGATAGCTTTTAACTACATTGAACATTTTTGCCTCTGCATATTAGAAAGGCCCAATAATTTGTTAATCCGGTCATGCCCTGCTACCGAACTGTAATAAGTCTTTGCAGTATAAAATTTAACACTATAGGTTGTTCACATCGAAGCGAGCTTTTTTTATGCCCAATTTTTAAAGTTCCTTTGTTTTATTTCCCAATTGTTAAAATAATAATTTCCATGAAAAACGGTGTATATATATTTTTTAGCTCTCTATGTTTGATGTTTGAAGCCACAATAACACATAAGTAGAGACCTGAAGAATTCGCGGATTCATTTTGAGACAAACTAGAATTCAAAATAAGTCTGTTTATGTATCTTTAGCCATTGGTCCGCACGTTGTTTGATACCTCCTGGAGAACGCTGGCATACAGGTCATTGAAATCGCGAATTTTTCAGGTCCCTACATATAAGGGATAACATGAAATAGTTAAAACTCTTCACAATATTTAAAACTCTTACGAGACTAACAGTTGTTCATATAAGCTGAGATAGGATGGTGCTCCCTCTATCATGTACAACATACAGTAATAATCTTATCAGAGGACATAACAGATCAGGAACACAGGGATTTTCTACTGCCCATTGGCCTGCCCCTAATCTGGTGGGGCTGATGATTGCGTATTCCTACTGTAAACTACCTTATTTTTAAATCAATGAGTGTCATCCAAATACAGGGCATATGCAAATGCACAGAACTATGAATCAAAATAACATGCCAAGGATGTAAAGTTGGCGAGCTAAAGTCTATCGGACCTACGGCAAACGAATGTATTTTAAAACTATCATATTTACCTTGACATTTCTTCCAGTCCCGAAAACTTTCAAAAACTTAAACTGACAAAGAGACTGATTTCTAACATACACAAAAGGAAACATGAACAGGTAATAGAGAACGTATGGTCAAGTTAATAACCTGCAGAGCAGCTGGACTCTCCGACATAATGTCTGCGGCTTCTTTGAGAGCCCTGGAGGCCTTCATCTCTCCCTCGGCTGCTATCACCTTGGCCCGGGCCTCACGGGCCGCCTCAGCTTCTGTGGCCATTGCCCTCTGCAGCTGGACGGGCAGCCGGACGTCCTTGCTGCAGCGTGAAGGAACAAACAGCAGTTTTACATCAAGCACACATAAGAGTCGCATGTGACAGGTAGGTTTCCATGCAGGTGGTCATATACACAATGTTGAATAAATGTTATGTGGGAAGTGCACCCAAGGCGAGGACACCCCCTCCTTCCTAGTGATGAGCTTTCAAGCTGGTACTTTTAGGCATCGTCTCCGGAGATGACACGAATTGAGACCCTAGGATGGAGCAGCGCTGAAATGCAAGGGCGGAGAGAAACTGGAGCACCCCGAGAAAACCCGCCGGCAAGCGGCACCGTCCAGCACGATTCCTACATGCGAAAGTCCGAGGAGGGAACCCGCCGGGGATCGAACCCGAAGCGCCGTGGTGGGAGGCGAGCGGTCTAGCCACTACGTCACAGTTACCCCAATACACAAAGTTGAAACGGTTATATTATCCCGTAACACAAATTTGCCTCCAAACTCAACACTAAAGCAACACTGAATACTGCTCAGGGACTATCAACAGCCACGTGGGCTATGTCCTGCTCACCAGCTATCTGTGTATACAAATGTTTTGCTAGCCGGTGGCAGCTTTTTAATATTATTTGTTTGCAATATTCTTTCCTTGACAAATCGCTGATTCAGCATTCAAGAAAGCTATGATTTGACTATCTGGATCCTTAACATCAATCATGTTCGGATCTTTTTTTCAACGTATGGTGTTTGTCGTTTGTAATGGCATTGCATTTATCAATGAGCTCTGTGTGTATAAAATGTAATATAATCAAAATAAGATAATTCCAACCAGTATCCAAATACATGAGAACATTGCTTGCGTTACATCCAGGTTCGCAAATCTCAAATTTTCCAAAGGTTTTGTCACGACGAAAAGTTTCAACCATCACTTGAATACTATTTAGCCTAAAAAAATTGTAGCAACCTCTCACTGTTCTATATCATAGCAGAAATACAGCTTGAATTAGCCATTAAAATTCTAATGTTACTATCACAGTCTATCAAGCAAAGATTTTTAAGTATAAAATTCATTTTACTACTGCAAACTCTTTCATGAGAATTACTTTTATCAGTGTGTGTGCGTAAGTAACTCACAGATTCGCAGAGAGTATTATAGAGGAATTTTCAGCAATTGCAAAGCAGCTATTCACTGAATCGTTTATTACTTCCCTTCTAACAAAGTTAGAGGAATTTGGGTCCTTTGCAAATGGTCTTTTTGTTACAAATGAATATTTCAAAACATTCTCCTTAGAATAAAAAATTCTTGGAGAGAATTCTTAATAAAAAATTTTATAAAAAAATTAAGTCTAGTAAAATGTGTTCGTTGGAAGGTATCAAAGTACGCAATGACTTCCGTTTGCTTTAATCTTATGCCGTAGCACAAATAACAGATCGGTTTAAAAATACTCTTTTTAAATAAATAAGTATATAAACTCTGCAAGGCACCCTTGAGTGATCATTAAAGTTAAGTATCACATAATAAAAAAATTAAATTATGCAAAAGAATTACAATCAAATTCCCTGTTGATCACAAAAAACTATGAATTTATCACAAAACTTAATGAATTTATAAAATTTAAATACAACTTGCAAAGACTAGAAATGGAAAATTACAATATAGAAATTTTCAAATAACGATTTAGACTATAATTAGAAAAACTTGACTAGATTTCACTTCATAGCCAACTGGAAAGGAGAGCAGCAATTTAAGCCGAGTAAAGCCTCAGTTTCTTAAAAATGCACACATTATTACTACAAAAAATTATGCACGTACGAAGGTAGTTTTTTAAATGTGAAGCGAAGTCGAAGCGAAGCTTGTATCATGCGAAGGAATTTCGAAGAAAAATCAAAGTATAAGGATTAAAAAATATACATAAATTTATAGTAAGTAGGCTACAGTTTTCAAGTGTATTCAACTCATTTGTACTGTTACTGCCAAAAAAATGTATGCCTACTAGACACTGAGCAATGGAATAAAACATATCCTAATATTTTACTGCTAAAAAACTTAAATCTCAATATCTGCAAGAAAGTAATCATCATACATTTAGATACCTACAAACTTTATAAAAACTACCATGATTTATATATATATCCAGTCCCATTTGGCACCACCAGGGCACAGTGATTTCAATGGGTGGCTATCAACATTTGGCCTCTTCCCTTTTATCATCCAAGGACCCTTGTCAATGTCAGGCTAGACAGTAAACTTGCTAGATGCTGGTGGCATTAGGCCTCGGAACAAGAGAGTTGAGCCACTTTCACTGCTTACAAGGAAAGTGTGCAGTTCTTCCAAAAATATGTATCAGCTGTAGTACGTACATCAGCCCAACTCCCGCACATGATACATGTGTTAACAGTTATGACATCGCTGCACATGTCAAAATTAGAAAGCCAAATAAACATGAATTTTTCGAGACAGAAATTGCACACTGTGTTTGTGTTATGTTATGGTCGGTCACCCTTCTATTAAGCAGCTTTCCACTGGTGTGTGTCAGGCATGACGTCTTGTTCGCCTAACAAAAGAGAAAGAGAGAAGGAGAGTGGGTGAGGATGGGAGAGTGCAGGAGAGATATGAC
>NQII01004117.1:416011-435809 GCA_002778355.1 Clitarchus hookeri
TAAACAAAGGAAAGTGCAAGGGTGTAAAACCTTTCAATCCCTCCCCTAGGTGGTCGACCGACCCTCGTCAATGTCAAGCTGGTAGATTATCTCAGCAGGATGGAGCTTAGGATAAAAACTACAAATTTTGATTGAAAAACAGTGTAAGTTAAGCCTCTTTTCCATTGAGTTTTTCCTTTCCTAGCATGGGAAAACTTTCAAAAGACTGGCACAGCTATGCAACCACTAACAGGAATGTAAATTATTCGCAATTTTCGCATAAGATTAAAAGTTCGAATGTGAATAATTCGTAAATTCCTATTTGCAACTATTCAAATTTTCGAATATCCGCACACCCCAATTAATGATACTGGTTGCTGGTTTTGATAGTAATTTCTGTAAAAAAACACTTGGTAAAAATCTTTGACTTTTCATTCGAAGATTTTTATATTCGAAGATGAAGTCGTAGGTACAAAAGTCTTCGATTCGACTTCGAAAATGCGAAGTTTCGCACACCCCTACTCAAAATTATTAATTCGGCGGAGGCAGTCAAACGACCCATAAAAACTCCAACTGAATAAAACTTTTGCGGACTAACCACATTAAAAAGTATAGGTGAACCAGCCCAACGCGAGAGTCGTGGACACCACTAATAATTAAACAATGATTATATCTTGGGCGGCGAACAAGACCATATACGACATGTTATAACAAGGCGACACAGTAACATAATGTTTTAGTTTAACCAGAACTGAATTTTTTTTGGCAACCAAAACCACAATCTGGAAAAAAACTAGCATTACTGCTCGCCCAATACGAACACCACTATGCCACACAAAACACTAAAACATTTAAAACGAGCCCAACAAACGCACAGAAAACGTTGTCCACGACTCGCCGTTAATCACGCCCTAAAGCTCGGGGGCTCAGGCAACAAGTCTAATTCACGTGAGCCACATCGCGGCAGCTACGTCCTGGTGGACGACAAGTGCGGCAGTTAAGCCCCCCCNACTATCAGAACTGAATACAAAAAAATGGAGGGGGAAAGCAAAGAAGGGTGAACAGGGGAGGAAAGAGGGGAGTCGAGTAAAGAGTATACTACCGCATTGAGTTGGAAGCAAAGAAAAATGTCTTGCGCGGCAGGCGCTAGCGTTGCAATCTGTTTTGCTCATTTTGGCGCTACTCAAAAAACATTCTTGCAGTGTTATCCTGAACTTCAGGTTAAAACCTTCCAAAACAATACATTATGGAAAATTCGATAGAAAAAAATACAGCCGATGACCTTGCGAGGTTAAGGGGGAGACAACCCCCCTTTAAAACTGGGAATTAAAAATACTTATTTGCAAAATGTTAGAAACTCCGTGAGACGAAACAAATTCATGGAAGGTGTTAGCCTGATTTGTGATAATTTAATGTACTACTGATTATTAAGTGAAACACCCACGGGTAACACTTGTGTATGTTAATAAGATGGCATCCCCTAGTTTCTTAATGACAGGCGATACTATCATCCACCGAATGTTCACAGATGGTAGATATCAAATCAGGCTACATACACTATTCACAAATTTGTTGTGTCACCTCATGTACTTTGATTTGTAGCAAACAGCAAATTTTAATTCCCAACTTTTAAGTGCGTGTCTTAATAATGTTAAGGCGCAGATCCTATGTTAGCTAATTCGATTTTATAGTGAAATCGTCTCGCGAAGTTTGTATCTGAAATTATGGATCCTTTAAGTAGATATAAAACCGACAATGCAAAATTATGCGAACTGGTAAACTAAGCAGGTAAGAATATTTCTGGCAAATTAAACTAGAATCCGGTGTAGTCGTTAGCACATACTTTTCTCTTGCAGTTTTCAAATCATTCTCTATAATTTTAGATTCTTTGCCATCATCTGCACTGTAAAATTCAAAATTAAACAGTGGTCATCTAATATAAGAAAATACACTGTTATATTTGTTGACCAATTTGCAGCTAAGCACAAAAACACACACTTAAAATAATGCAAGTATTAATAAGTAGTGTATAGGTGCAAAAATCACAACATGGATATTCGCATAAGTAGAGTTCTGCAGACATTAACGACAAATTTGTTGTTTACTTGTATGCATTTCACATTCTATAAGCAGTTTATATGTAGCCAATGTCTCCCGTACTCATTCTTGCTGAAGAAAAACTACTTTCTAGAAATGAATTCTTTAATAATACCAATTAAGCTATGTCAAAAATGTTTTTCCTGAGAAACTAAGTTTTTCTTGGTCGTACTTATTTAAGGTTAAAGGTACAATTAAATACAATCTGGGGGACGTCAAGTCTACTGAAGCCACAGAAGTTATTAACCAAGTGAAAAGTTTCTTGTCACCGTCGAAAGAAACTGGTAATCACTCACATTTCAACACGCTCGACTTTAACGCCCCAAGGATCCGTTGCTTCGTCCAATGAAGACTGCATCGTATGCGAAATATTCTCCCTCTCGGACAGCAGCTCTGCAAGATTGCGTGTCCCCAGAACGTTGCGCAAAGTTGTTGCTGCTAGGAGGCGAGTCGAGTGGCTGAAACACAATCAACATGGGGAAACCATTAATACTGCACTACTTAACACCCTGAAATTAATAAACTTATGGTAATTAGGTCATCAAAGCACTAAACCAGTTCAACTATTATAATTCAGTATTGTTTATACGCTGGCCACAATGAGCGATACATGACCAGTAGATCTGGAGATTAATATGACAATCAGTGGCAGTAATGTAATACACTATCCTCAAGATAGCAAAGGCTCCTTTCCTTTCTTAGCCCTAACCTAAATTCACATTATTTCCTCTCAAGTAATTATTACTAAAGTACAAGCTGGCCATTTCTCTACATCAACCAAACACATATTTGCATGCCTTCGAGGAAAGAAACTCTGTGGTGCTCAGTTACACAAATCACTAAGTGATGATCATTTGGCATGCCATATCAGAAATTTGTAAATATATCACGCCATGTCGCATTAGTGACAAAAACATTATCTAAATTGATTTCATTGTTGCAGAGTTGAATGTTTATTAAACATTTGTAACCTATGTATTTATCGGTCAGCATTAATTTCCATACCCGTAAATATATGCCTATCCTACACATTAACATTACGCTAAAATGCCTGAATTATTATTTGTTTGTTATATTGTTATTTTTATATTATGTCTTTATTATTGGTGAAGTTCTCACTGGCATATTTCCGCTTTGGAGCCATTTTCGATAGAAAAAGTACAAACAAACACGCACAATAATATCGCGCAATATCAGTAAACACAGCAAAAGGAATCGCACTGCTCTGCAAGACTCGCTGTTAACGACTGGGCAACTGAGTTGCCGACTGCCGTCTCTTCACCCAGCACTGACAGTCTGAGCACGTGACTGCGCGGCGCGCGCAGACCTAACCACGAAGTGTTCACGTGATAGAGCTCAGATAGAGCGCTGTCCCTTTCTGGTTGCTTAATGTTGGTGAGAGTTCATTTGCTACATTTAAACGTAAGTTATGAAAATTATTTTGTATCATATTCTAAATAATTATTATTTTTAAGACATTTCAATTCAACAGCTGATAGTCATCAGCACAGATATATTCGCCCCATCTCGTTCAACGCATATCGCTTTTAAAATCCCCATTTAATGGCAACCTTTTTATATGTGCTGCCGGACCCTCCCGCGGACCACTCCCAAGGCTCTTACGGACCTCCTGTGGTCCATGGACCACCGGTTGGGAACAACTGCTCTACAGGTCTCTAACCAAGAGGCGCCTCACCAACCTCGTTAGTTGTGTTTCGGCAGCCGATGGGTTAACAAGTGTCCTTAGTGTGTAATTACTTACTCTCGGTACATGTACTTACTCTCTTTACTCTTAATTATTACGCAATTAACATATAATTGCATTAATAACCCCCCACGGGTCTCGAGCCAAAGAGTGACAGACTCCTCAACCCTCCCTCTACTCCTGTGCGACATCACAAATTTAAAGAAAGAGATGCACTACAGAATATCACAAAGACAATTACGAGTAACTGTAGTTTTATCTGCCCTTACAAGTACTCGCAGGAAGTTTCTTGAAGCACGATAAAGTTGACTATAGCCCCAAAATATCTGGCATGAAAATTGGTGTTTCGTCAGAAAGTAATGAAGGGAAGACTAGAGTACCAACTTAATGCCTCCATGACTGAACGCCGCAGACCTGGAAGGCGGCAGATTCAAACAGATNGGGAAGACTAGAGTACCAACTTAATGCCTCCATGACTGAACGCCGCAGACCTGGAAGGCGGCAGATTCAAACAGATAAAGAACATCAGCTTCAAATGACAATGTCAACTCAGGGGAATGCTCTAGCCACTAAGGAAATAGAAACAACGACAGATGTGGCTTCGTAGCGCAGAGAGAAAAGGCTATGGTCTCCCGGATGTTTCATATTCTATATTCATTCCATCTAACAATTGACTATAAAAGTATTGGAGTTATTGAGTATGTTTGCTACAATGCTACGCCAAAACCAAGGCCTAGCCTCACCACCAACCTGAAGTATTGGCCTCATTAGGAACATTCTAGGATAATTACTTTGCATGTGTGCTGAGATTTTATGCTCTAACCCTTTAACCACCCCCCCCCCAACAACATGTACCCTGTGTTTTTAGCAAATTAGCAATTATTCCAGATTACCAGTAACGGTGACAGGAAATGAAACATACCAGTGCGGCAGACACTGACTTGAGGTCTTGCACTATGTCTTACCAAACCAGAATGTCGGGGAATACTTCCTATTGCTTGAATAATCCAAAGAAGACTTTTCCTCCGACTGATTGGCGGCATGAAGAATCTGGTAAGTGTCACTGCAGTTTCTAATGAAGCGTGGCATTTAAGTGCGGGATTTTTTTCAAGGTCGGCCTTCTGTGCCGGGTGTGAGCTGAGTGGACCAGTGCCACGCACTTTCAAATGCCGCAATACACACCTTGCTGTGGAATGCGAGTCTTCGCCACTGCGATGGACCGTCAGTATTTTTGCTGCGAGTATGTAACCAGTGGCCGGCGTGGAACAACTTTGGTTAAATACCGAGTGATTTCAGTACTGTTAATGTAAAGTATCAACATGTGTAATTTTTACTGACTTACTGAAGTAATATAGGCATACTACATCTCTTACCTGTATGTGAGTCTTCCTAGAAACTTTGAAATCCGTTCATAGATTTTCAACAAACATGGTATACTTCTAATAGTAAGGTTACCCTGACATTTATGCTGACAAATGGTGATAATTTTTTTGGTGCTAGGTGATTTCTCAGAAACCATTCAGGGTTTTCAACGAATTTCCGTAGACCGCCACACTACTTTCACTAAATACAGTAACTAATTTCTTCACTGGACCACCATTTTGTAAGTTATTGCCACTGAAAAATAATGTTCAATCACTAAATTACTATAGATTCCTCCCAAATCGGCATTCAAGTAGTCTTATAGTAACTCGTTAATATATAAATTTAAAACTTAAGAAAACTATTTTTTACAATAATGGCCATTAAAATGTATTAGGTTATGTCATCTATCAAGCCATTTTATCATTTTCGAATAACTTTGCATGCTAATATTAACTCTTGCATTCATTAAACACACTTTTCACAGCCTGTATATGCCATCTTGGATGATAGCGCTACAAATCAAGTTCTCGGGTCATATTTTGGGGAACACTATCGATTCCTGCCAAATTCGGCACATACTTTATAACCTAATACATGTTAATATATCGGTTATTTGCAAAAGAAAAACCATACAAATATTTTTTGGTTACAAGGCACACCTACTACACCACTAGATTTGTTTGAACCGAACTTAGTAGATTTATTCATCGCAATGGTTACAGCCAGTGTACTAACTCAAAAAAGTTTTAGAAGTATTTTAATTAAAAAAAAAAAAAAAAATCTTTAATTTCATCTCTGAAACTACGCAACCTATTCCCACCAAATTTGACATAAGTAAATGTAAAAGTGTAGTAACCCACTATCCATACGATTTTCGTGTAAGAGACTAATTTTCAAACACATGCCATATAAATAATTCAGGTTGGTGAGTCATCTGGCAAACAATTTGACCAAATTTGATCGAAATTAGTGTTCTAGCAATACATATTGCAGGCTTTAATACACTGACAAACAGTCTGTTTTGTCGGTCACTTTCCAAGATAGCCCCACTTGAGAAAGCTCTTGCATCATTTCTCGGTAACTACTTCAAATCATGCCAAATTTGGTATGCAAGTGTTATTGCCTATATCTTTAAGAGTGTACTAGGAATTTTCTAAATATTCAGATATTTCGTGAGAATAACGTGTATACCAGAAAATACAAATCTCACTAATTATATCTGACTATCTACACGGCCATCAAATTCTTAGATTTTCTAGATTTTTTTCCATTTTGAAAACAAATTAACTTAATAATAGTACTATTACAGCCAGAACAATTTAATGTGAAATGAATTAGCAACTTGTTTTATTAATTGCTGCTTTATTACAATGTGTGTGGAATATTCCATTTGAACAATTAAGGTGAATTGAATCTGTATCTGCACGCTGGATATTTTTCTTGTGTGCATTAAATAAGTGAATAGATAAATTCTTTAGTTTGATGTATTAATTTATGTCACTTAATATTTTGATGAAATATCACAGTATATTTGCAAAGAATTTTCACCACATGATGCAAGTAAACAAACAGTATTATGCAAGGTAACCTAACATTTTTATGGCAGTTAATTACCTCAGCACACAACAATTGAGTAGTCAGTATAATAGTAGCTCAGGTACCGCAGTAAAACACACAAAACCAACATTTGTCATTTTGAAAGTAATATATTAATTATCTGCCTCAAAAACTGTCTCAGACTGTCTTAACTAAGGAGATACTCAAACGATTAATTTCCAATATTTTGGAAAATCCGTTCTACGTAGATATTTTAATAGCAGCGTTTCTATATCTACATGTGTGAGTATACAATAATTAATTGTACGTACAATAATGTAGACACAAATAGTTGAAATAGTTAAATCACTAATTACTTACTAATGTGAGAGATTTATTTCAGATTTTGAGTAATGTTTTACAATTGTTTATTAATTCATTATTTTTGGTTGAAACTTCATTTACTGAATTTCTATAGAGAGTGACAATTACATTGGGTAACTATAATAGTAGGGGTATGTATTATTGTGTGTGTAGCACTATATATAAGTTGGAAAAACATATTTATCTGTTCTATTTAATTAAGCAGACTCATTGGTCCTACCACAAAATTTGACATTGCCTAGAAATGATTGCAATGTGTAATAAGTACTTCAGTACAATATTCTTGACGCGTGACGAGTACATAGAATAGGAATTGCGCTGTATTCACACCCTGAGAAATAACACCTGGGAAGTCCCGCCGTATAACAACTTCCGGGGATGAACCGCATTCTAGAAAAAAAGGGAAAGTCCCGAGAAGTAACTGATATAAGCCCTCGGCGAAGGAAACAGGGTAACCCCCTGGCCGAGATTAGTGCAGACACAGCTGTAAGGAATCCCGGGACATCATGCCGCACCCCTCCCTCCACCCTAGTTTGAGCGCGAGAGCAGCTGAGGAGACACTAAATCCTATACAAAAAACGCACGAAGGAAATGAGAAGCCCCGACTTCTCTCGAGGCAAACTGCTGGCAGCCAATTTGAATATATCGAGAGACAGGTTAAACTCGGGGGCAGCCGAGGTTCGTGAGCCATTCAGTCGTGGTCATTCAGTTGTGAGCATTCAGTCGCGAGCGATCATTCAGTTGTCGTCAGTAGTGGACCGAGAAGGCAGTTAGGCGAGAGGTAGTCATATCAACGGGACGGAGTTCAGGATCGGGCCCAGGCAGTAATGTACAATCAGTTGTTTGCAGTCAGTTGTTCAGCCGAGACTTGTTCGGCAGTACAGCCGCGAGACCAAATAGATGAAGCCGAAACGGGAGTAAACAGTCGTGTGACTATAACAGTGCCGAGAATATGAGTAAATTCTCGAGACGAGTGGTAGCCCCAGTCCGAGTGGCGCTAATCCCCGAGAAGGCGAGTCGTGAGCCGAAACTTCATGTGTAAATTCCCGAGACAAACCCAGTAAAAGTAACGAGAACTTAGGAGTTCATTTCCGAAACGTAGTGACAGTTTCCGCAGTTAGGAATGCAGACAGAAACACGATGGCCGGAAGAATGCCGAGGAGGAAGCTTTCTCCAACCAGGAACGCCAGCCGGGATAGCAAGGAAAGTGCACGTCACGGGAGAACCCTAATCCCGGGCTTCATTGAGAGACCGTCAAAGCCGCAGGAAAAAGCCAACTTCGTACAGCACGTCAACGAGAGCCAGTCCAAGGGCCCGAACCAGGGCCACCCAACTCACCATGCCTCAGCTACCAATGAAGACAACTACCCAAAAGCCGCAGTCACAGATAAGTAGGGAAACGTCTCCCTTCAACAAACCTTCCCCAACGCCTAGTATTCAGCCCTCCAGGCTTACGACTAGAGCGGGGCTCAGTCTCGCCAGGGTGTGTAATAACTATGTGACCTTCTGATCAATAAAATCCTGGTGTGTTAAATAACTGATAATACATAAAATTTAACTATATGAACTACTGGCCACCTGCTGTATAACTCAGGTGACCAAGTAGCGACATTCTACTACCCACATAATTTTTCTTGCTAATGAAAAATGTTGCTCTAGTGGGATTCTGTATTTCTATCGACAACAATCTAGTCATTTTTTTCATTTACATTTCAATAAAGATACATTGTTACATGAATGTATATGGCAGAGTTTCCAAAACATTAAATTTGGCGCATTAAGAACTCTCGGACATCAGTTGTGTCGATCATTAATGCAAAGTTCAGACATCTCTGTAATTTATATGGAATTTTAATGGAGATTTGCTGTTTGATCAAATTTCACGTTATGTGCTTAGCAAGAGAAACTGTGATATTAATGACAATGACAATTCGTGGAAGCGTTTTTTTAATGCTTTTTAGATAGGAATGCAAGCATCTTCAATTAACTTTTAATATCTAGTAATACTTTTGTAAATTATAAATTACCAGTAATCATTAACCTGAACGACAGCGCGTAGCGGTTCGCTGACTTTGTAGTAGACAACTGCATCCACACTCACTGTCACGGAGTCTTTCGTCAGCACCTGAACACAAAAATTATTAATGAAATTAAACAATCCCGTTACCATACACTTAACCTAAAAATAAGGAACCTTAGCACGTTAGAGTGTCTTCAAAGTGGCGCCAACACCAATCAGGCTGCACATTTTTTCACATTACCTAGATTTTTATTCTAAATAACGTCAGTTTGTTTACGGTAGCTTTCTCTGCATCGCAAAATAGATTTTAGATGGTTAGGACAAACTTAAAAACAGGGAAATTTGTTACAATACATAAACCTGAAGGGGAAAAATGGATTTTCTCCGCACAGAGGTCCTATAGCCATGTAGGCAACCTTGCTAAAGTTTCAAAATGTTTCATTATCTCAATCTGACAAAAGTGCGAAGGTCAGCTGCCATTTAAGATGCAACAAAGATCAGCCGCCCAACTAATATCACAACAACGAACCGTAACACTTTCTAATAGTCGAGAAGACATCTAAGCATTTGGTCATGCTTCATTTAGACACTGGATGCATTCAGTGGCCAAAGCGCTTTACGCTACATGTCATCAGCCACACTGCTGCAAGGCAGCGCTTATGCAGCGCTTTAAACGGGTAGACACTTGCTTCATTTCAGCTGCACACAGACGACATATACTAGAAGTGCACATATGGTTTTAAAAACGAGGGCTGATTGAGAAGTCATGGCAACTATTATTTACCTCCCGAAAATGATCAAACACAGGAAATGTACTGTGTATCGTTGCAAGTGTACGAAAAGTACGTTTTAAAGGTAACAACCGCATGGGTACGGGTGCAGGAATGCCCGGCAAGGAACAAAGACCAACATGGCTGCTTGAAATCACTGTTTAATTGATGTATTATCGCACTAACTGTTTACACTTATGTGAACGGGTTAAGTATTGTACGTGCACGAGCTGTTTAACATCCTTCCAAATACTGTCCGTGGTTGTCCACGGTTCGTTGCCAGCGATGAGGCAGACGTCGCAGCATTTTGACGCGAGGTGCCGCACATTGACGAATCTCGTGCAGCCGATGGTATCTCCGGTCTGCCTCATCGCTAGCAACGAACCATGGACAACCTCCTAGAGCAATTTGAAGGATGTTAAACAGCTTGTACACGTACGATATGCACCCGTTCAAATGAGTGTATACAGTTTGTACGAGAATAAATCAATTAAACGGTGATTTCAAGCAGCCAAGTATGTCTGTTCCTTGCCGGACATTCCTGCATCCATACATCATGTAGTGTCCACTTTCAAACGTACTAGTCGTACACGTCCACATGTACATAGTACATAACCTGTGTTGGATCATTTTCGGGATATAAATAATAGTTTCCATGACTTATGAATCGGCCCTCGTATAAGCACATAAAAATACTGTGTTATTGAAAACTATGTAAAGTGCTATTGGAAATGAGATGTACACAACACGAATAAGACATACGATATAAAGTCTATTCGCAGTTTATTCGCACTTTTTGAACAAATTTTTTGATAGACACGCCTGTAGCACGTGTTTTGTTGTTTCCGAAATACAGCCAGAGACTCAAGTATAGGCACAGACGTTGAAACCGATACTATTAAATGAATCTAATGAATCATCGTTGAAGGTCAAAAAGAAATAATGCCATAGCCAACTTCTCGGCACTCCCCTTCATATTTTGTTGCAAGATGTCTTTATACACAAACCTGTCCATTGTTCCATCAATTAAAACGTTCCTCCACACCTGAAGCTGCCATGCAGCCCTGTACCATAATGCTACCACCTACGTACCATAATGCTACCACCTAAGTATTTCACGGTAGGCTGGATATTGTGCAAATCCCACTCCGTATTTAGTTTCCTCCATACCAGAATTCGGCCATCTTTCTGAAAGATAAATTTACTGTTGTCTGAAAAAATTACTTTCTTCCAGAACTCCCGAGTCCTTCGTGACGTTTTCATTTGCAAATTGCCACCTCTTCTTCCTATTAAAGTAACTGATATAGGGCTTCTTTCTTGGGACTCGTGCAAGATACCCGCATGAATTTAGCACTCTTCGTGTGGTACTAGGAAGGACGTCTTTAAGAATTGTCGCTAGCAGCAATTTATTTAGAAGAACCTGCGGCAGCGTTCTGCCCGCCGAACGCATCCACGAATGTAACTCCGAGCTCGCAGTCTTCCAATGACAACGTGCGTCGTCGCTCCGGCCGTAGCTGGGCCACACCCGTAAGGGGCAGGGAGCCGGCTAGGGCCACGGGGCGGGAAGCGGACATCCGGCGAGTAATGGGAAATTCAGATGACGCGGTGGCAAGAGTGCGCTATGGCGGTCCCAGGTGAGACGGCCACGCCCTTTTACTTTAACGTGGCGAGGTGACCGCACAGCTGCACGCAACGAGCTCAACTACCGCCATCACTGGACACCTGAGCACCGCAATCAGAACGTCCACCGCGATTAGAACGTCCCTTTGGCCTTTTCTGTTTGTTGTGCGACAGGCCTTTTTATATTTCGATGTGAGTGGTCACATTCGTGACTGATGGGAAAGTACGTTGACCAAGACACTGGAGTCACGGGCATTCTAAGGCAAGGCCATGAGGGCAGGGAGTGGTTAGCCATCGACCTGCGACAGTGTGTGTGATAATCAAGTTAATTATAGTTATTGGCAGGCTTGTTCTATCTCCGAAAATTCCAATATTTATTTTCACGGTTCAAATTAATCCTTACGTTTTAGTGAACAAACATTTTCTGTTCCAAATTTGAAACAAGATCCCAATTACGTACCTTTTTTTCTCTATGCTGGTTCCCATTTAAATGTGACTCAGTAACATGTAATTTTTTGAATATACAAGAAAATGGTTCCACGACAGATTTTGGCTCTACACGCTGGTCTCAAGTCTTGGTAAATTCCTGCATTTTAAGAGCCTTCTGAGTGAAGCTTCAATTTTGAGAACTTCAACCAAACACACCAGCTCGTATTTTTATATTACAGTGTATTTTATGTAGGCCTATTCATAAATACCACGTGTGCATTGATTGCTGCAAGAAGGATGGGATCCAAAATCTTCAAGAGATGCTTATTAATTCACCAACCATTATTTTCTACGTAGGATCACTCCTTTAACCATACAGTTATTGCAATAATATAAACCAGTGTATTTAATGGTAGGAACGCAACCTATTTGTATAGACCTGACTGAAAAACACATACTTTAAATGGATTCACTGTATAGTCCATTCACGGCCAACAATTATGATACCCTGCTAAGGTTCTATCTTCAGGCTATTCCACCCCCTCATGTTTGGGTAAGCCTAAAAATTACACCAAAGGGACAACGCACTGCATTTGTGCACGTGTGAGACCAAATCAAAGAATTTGCAAATTTTATCACCGCCTCTTTATCTAATATTATTTACATCTACATTTGCACTTAAGATTTATTCTCGCCAATAATTTTATAGTGTAATTTGGTTTTCATTAGAGCATTTTACTTTAACATAACATTTCTCTTCATTTACAGTGTTAAATGCAATGCGTGTTCAAACAGGTGATAGTTACCACGGCGCCGCGAAGTAGTTCAACCGACCGCCACTACATTGGCACTGCCTGTACTTTGATCTGATTCACTTCGCGGTGCTACGGCTGCTGAAATACTGTACGGTTTTGTGATGAATCTTGGTGTCAGATCATACGTTACTGACCACCACGCAAATGGAGAGTAGATTTGGTCACTATTATTCTTATGGGGCAGAATATATTGGAACAGCTACTTAAGTCGTCCGTCACGAAGGATTAACTACGACTAGAGCACAAATAATGCCCATGCCGTGGAGCAGATATTCACGCTATAGCACGTTTATTATTTCACAATGAAATATTACTTTAATGACGGTGATCGCCTTTGGCACAGGAGGCTGAATGTGTTCCGCACGCTCGGAAACTTAGTTTTACCATTCTAGTCGCAAATGAGCTTAGAAAAACATTTAAACTGATTTATAATATTCAATGTGTAAAAGTTTATTACCAAAATGCGACAATGTCAACTCAAATGAAATTGTTTGCTCTAAACATACGAGCTGGGTATGCCTGACTGTTCCGTTCGCTTTATCGAGTGTTTTCCAGGACAGATATTACTGTTGTCTGCTGGGGGCGCTTATCAGCTTGTGTTTACTGCCATTACTTCAGTTTACTGTACGTTGTGAGATGTACAAGCTCACCCGAGTTTTACGCGACACTGTACGTAGTAAAAAGCTGGCACTGCGCCATAAAGAAGTATAGTTACTACTGTAATTCAAAGTAAGAACGACAGATTTCGCCGGAGTTTAAAACCCTTGTGTTCAGCGCCGACGAGTGTGAAATGCAGTAGGGATAAACGAGAGTACTCTGAGAAAACTAACTGGCTAACTGCAACGCCTGCTTTGTTTCACGCATAATTACTAAAAACAAGCCATCATTCTCAAAAAGACAAAGTCGAAGCACGTTACGTTCATAGAACTCCCTAACCTCTTGCCATTCACAGTCTCATACTTTGTGTATATTATATTTTTTGGTCGTCTTGCATGCATTATAGACTGGGTTAAACCCACGATGTTTTTCAGCAATGTCATTCTAAAAAAATATATTTTAATAAATGCTGCAAGCCGTGACATTGAAAGTCTTAAGGTAGGTTAAGTGTTCTTAGAGGGTTGAATTTTAAAATCAATTCCTAAATCTAAGTAGCTGCAAGGAAACTGTGATAATCATCAAGATGACAATTGTCTTTCCACCTAAATGTGTTTTGGCAACTGTGTATAAGATATATGTAGAAAGGACAAGATATTACTAATCCGTTTTGTTTGTATTTTTTTTGAACCTGAAATCTATGGCAGAGCTGGGTACATTGGCCACTGAGGTAATATTGTATACAATATAGTTATTGTACAAACCACTACAAATATGTATGTATTGCGAGTTACTATTTTTTATTTCATTTTTAAAAATTGCTTACCAAATGGTTACTTTGCTCTGCTAGGTCTGATAAAGTGGCCACTGACTCGCCACTTATGTTCTTCGCATCTAACAGTTTCTCACCTTCTATACATAATTGCATCCATCAGCTGGGAACCAAATTAAATACCAGTAAGTCACGAAAGCCAATATAAATACGCTTAGGCCCTTACTGAGAGTTTGGAAAATACTGTTGCATGTCGATGCCCGGTGTTTCTTTCGCATGGGAAGGCGCTGAGAGCTGGAGGTCAAGTTCGTAACATTAGACGAAGCTAGCGGCCTATCAAGGGACGCCACCACACAGCTCGCACCTCGCTGATCAGGAGAAGCTGATATTTTTCCATTTATCATACAGGAATGTCATCACCATGACCTTTCTCAGAACAACTTGGTTTGCCGAGAACGTTCTAAACAGCACCTACCTGAAGTATAACTACCATGTGCGGGCCTATGAGAGGGGAATGATTAACAGCAGAGTGTTTGGCATCTCGTGCGACCTTAAGCGACAGTTGGGCGATCTGCGAGAGTGCGTCGGCGAGCTTGTGTGCAGTGAAGAGTGGGACTGATCTGCTGGAGTGTGGACTGGATGCGTGAGTGAAAAGACATTCGGGACGACAGAAATATACAGTTTTAACTAAACGTGTGCAAATAATTATAGCAGTATAAGGGACATTTGTAATAGTAGAGACTGCAATAAAGACTAATTGAAATGGAGATAATAATTAAATATTGCGCTCAATAAGAACAATAAGAGTTAATAGGACGCTCATACTGGCAAATAACAGATGTTTGACTGTTTGTAGCATTCAAAATAAATATAATTATTGAATTCAGTTCTTTTATTTTTATGAAAACCTTCATCCCTCACGAACTCTGATACACCCCTTAAGCGCCCCATGTTATCACTGGTGCCAGAAGTTGGATGACGGCAATTATTGAATAATAGGCTAGTAATTAGTGACAGAAGAATTAATGTTTCGTACAATCTTCACTGTGAATGTTAACTAGAAAAAGTCTGCAGAACTGGAAGCACTGCGAGCATTAAACGAGGGGTAAGGTCGCCAGATGGTTAGTGTGAACGCTAGTGTAAATTGCTTGAAAGAAGACTTAAAGAACCAAAAGTCCAGTCTGACGCGTGGCGAGTACCGGGGATAGGAATTGCGCTGCATTCACACCCTGAGAATTAACCCCCGGGAAGTCCCGCCATTTAAAAATACGCGGGGGATGAACCACAGCCGGAAAAAAACAAGGAAAGTCCCGAAAATTAGCTGATATAAGCCCTTTACGAAGGAAACAGGGTAACCCCCGCCACGCTTGCCACACCCCTCCCTCCACCCGTAGTTTGAGCGCGCGAGTCGCTGACGAGACCGAAATCCTATACAAAAAAAAATGCGCGAGGGACGCCAGGGAAGTCCCAGTTTCTCTCGACAATCTGCTGACAGTCAATTTTAATATATCGGGAGACGGGTTAAATTTGGGAGCAGCGAAGGTTTTTATTCATTCAGTCAGTGATCGTCGGGCAGTTGTGATCATTCAGTTGTCGTCAGTAGTGAGCAGTCAGTCGTGGACCGAGAAGGCAGTTAGGCGAGAGGCAGTCGTATTAAGGGGCCGGAGTTCAGGACCGGCCCAGGCAGTCAGTTGTAATCAGTTGTTCACAGTCAGTTGTTCGGGAGCAATTATCGCCAGCCGAGACGGGAGTTGTTCGGCGGTACAGTCGCGAGACGAGATAGATGAGGCTGAAACGAGTAAACAGTCGTGTGACGAGAACAGTGCCGAGAATATGAGTAAATTCCCGAGACAAACCCAGTGAAAGTACCGAGAACTTATGAGTTCATTTCCGAAAACGTAGTGGCAGTTTCCGTGGCTAGGAATGCAGAGAGGAACGCGATAGCCGGACGAAGGACGAGGAAGAAGCACTCTCCAACCATGAACGCTAGCCGGGATCACAGGGAAAGTACAAGTCACGGGGGAACCCTAATTCCGGACTTCAGAGAGAGAGACCGTCAAAGCCGCAGGGAAAAGCCAACTTAGTACAGCACGTCAACGAGAGCCAGTCCGAGGGCCTGAAAGAGGGCCACCCAACTCACCAAGCCTCAGCTAACAACGAAGAGACACCAAAAGCCGCAGTCACAGATAAGTAGAGAAACGTTACTTTTCAAATCTAAAAGTATTACTTCTTTCTCTAACTGCAATCATTGCACTGTCCAGTTGCGAATGTTTCAACTAGTTTGTTCAAACTCGGTGGCTGGCCACTTTGCTCTCTTTAAACGCTACTAGACAAAAGCTTGTCTAGTATAAAAAGTAAGTGATATACAAAAATTTCATGTTACGTGATTTTAAAGCCTAATTAATAATCTATTAGTGTGATTATAGTATGTTATTATAAACATACTACGTACTGCGAAAAAATTAAGAATATTTATCACTCACCTCACATTAGTCATGAACAAAACTACAAAAACTAATAAAATAAGTTAATAAGACTTATCTCAGATGCTCTCAGAATAACGATAAGTGATGACAAACCCGCCGTAAAGTATTTTCCTACAGGAAATACTTTTATTCGTGTAATTAAACGCAGTAGATTTTTTTTAAATATTACGCACGAGATCATTTGACAGAAATAGGCTGAGAGTTGGTGAAGAAATATTGAAACAGAAAAGCTTTTTCATAGTTGGCAACCATTCATTTAATAATTAAAAAATATGACGGAAGTTATTCCAGTTTCACCAAAAATTAAAGTAGCCTACTCTTATTACAGACAGAGGTCTAGTACCAATCCAAAATAATATTAGAGGGTGAATTTTGAGTAATTCTATAAGACATCTTTAACAAATGGAAGTAAAGCTGCTTATTCGTTTAAGCAGGTGGTTCACTGTAAACACTTAACTCATAACCCCTGCACATTCTTTTTCCATGCGCCTAGTCAGATTGCAGCACTTACTAGCGGAGTAACAGCTGAGTGTCACTTCACCCTGCTCTCCCCTACCTTTGATTAATTATATACGACCTCTCAAGAATTAGATGTTACCTATTTCACGATGGAAGAATCGCGACAGATTTCAGTCTCTCAGGAACTGTTTCAGCACATGGAAAATGTGTTTGGATGTGACGATATTTCTGACTGAAGCACGGCAGACCGTGGCATGTGACATTTTTGCCGTTCATGCAGTTTTATAGGCAGGTCATTACATAATCTTATGAGTCGAGAGATTTGGGCGGCTCTTAATGAGGCCTTGAGAGCAGATGCGCGTGAAATGAGGCGAGAGAAGCAACGCCGGAATGCCAGGGTGGGGAAACTGGAGATCCCTGAGAAAACCTGGCGATCATTTGCATCGTCCGGCACAATCCCCACTTGCAAAAATCCGGGAGTGACCCGTCCGCGGATTAAACCCGGTTCGCCTTCGCGGGAGGTGAGCAATTAACCGCTAAGTCAGTGGCCCCAATCATATGCAATTGCGTAAAACAGATTTTGAAGCCAGGTGTGTGGGGAAAAGAATGTACAGGACCCAAGAGCCAAGCGTTTACAGTAAACCGCCTGCTTAAATGAGCAGTTTTGCTTCTCTTTTCATGAAAATCATCCTCGTAATATTATTTCAGATAGGTACTGGACAACATCTGTCTGTAATAAGGGCACCTTCGTTGTTGGTGAAATTGGAATATCTTAATAACTTTTTTTTCATTATCATATGAATTGTTGCGAACTACGAACAAGCTTTTCTGTTTCAATATTTCTTCGCCGACTCACAGTTTATTTCTGTGAATACGTTTTCTTTTGTAGAATAAAAAAAAAATATTTATGGCTTAGAATCACTCATATAAAAGTATTTCCTGTAAATACTTAAAGGAGTGTTTAATACTGCTTATTTTGTTCACTTATTCGCATCGAATATCACATTTATGAAAATATGTCCCGAGTTCAGAAGCAAATCTACAAACTTGAAAATATCTAGGTAAAACTTTTATTCTAACTGTGAGGAAATTTTTGTTTGAATAACTATGCGATATATACGTCTAAAATGTTTTTGATTCAAAGTGACATGCACCTTATTGCAGGTACAGTGCAAAAATCTTAATTACAAAGTACCCCTTATTCAAGTTTAGCCGTATTCCTATTCAAATGAATTACGTAAGAATGAATACACAAAGTCTTTATTGTGATATGTACTTTTGATGACCCTGAACTGAGCTTTGAGAATGTCCGCGTTAGAGCCTTCTTTAGTGAAAGACTACTAATGTCGTTAGCGGCGAACGCTCGTACCAGTTTCCTGAATCTCAAAAAACAGTCTCATCGTATTATCCGTAGTAATCTGCGAGTGTTAATTTTTGTATTGCAGAGAAGACATCCTCCTAGGTGTGGTGACCTCAGATTATGCGCGACCACTTCCCGTTAGGTTTTTTCCCCAAAAAAATATGCGTGGAATTATAACTACCTAAACAACAAGGTTTGTATCAGTTTTCTCAGAATTAGTGTTAGACACACACAAGCGCCGAGCTACGAAAGCAAATTTTTGTAATTTACAAATTAAATAAACCAAACTATTTGCAGAAAATATAAAAGTCTTTTAATAAATAATTTTAAAGGTTATGCTTAGCAAACACATTAAAACTATATAAAAAAAAATCCTTCCTTATTTTTAGCAAAACATTTACTTGTACAACTTTATAGAGGTCTTGAAGCCGTTCTTGGCATCATCTTTCAAATGTTAATCATCATTTCCGAAAGTTTCCATTATTTGTGTATTTCTAAAACAGTAAAATTGTGATGGACATGTATTAATGCGAAAACTACGCGCCCNAAAGTTTCCATTATTTGTGTATTTCTAAAACAGTAAAATTGTGATGGACATGTATTAATGCGAAAACTACGCGCCCAATTTTTTTTGCGTCGAAAGAGTAATCGTTACGTGCTTTCGTAGAACTTCAATTTTGTCGCACAGGTTCGGGCGAAAATCCGGAAAGTACCTCGCCGGGAATAGAAACCAGTTCACCTTGGAAGACGAGCGCTCTTGCCACTGCGTCACCGCTGTTCCGAAGTGATTTTAAAACTACCTAACGTCAAACATCAAAACTAACTAAAACTGCAGAGGGAATCTCTTTCGGCTCGTCCGGTCTACTTTTTAAATATTGAATTACACATTTTAATACTAAAAATCAAACAAGTACTTTATTAAGNTCGGCTCGTCCGGTCTACTTTTTAAATATTGAATTACACATTTTAATACTAAAAATCAAACAAGTACTTTATTAAGACAATTTTTCAGTGTATGTTTTAAGGTACTACCAGCATCACAAAACAAATACATAGCCATTATTGCTTTCTCATTTTGGTGTGAGCGTAGATTGCTGTCCTTTGTTATTTTGAGGAAAGATTAATTTTTCTGGGCACATGCTTGAGTCATATCTATTTCACGTTACCAACAAAATTCCTGGAATTCAATATTAAACTCTTAATAAATAAATTAATTCTTATAAATTGTATACATTTCTTACCCATCAAAATACACGCAGCAAAATAAATTGTGTGCTGGCCAAAGTTACTCAGCTACACCAGTATAATCTAAACGTAGGTGCGGAAAATGAGTGTGTACAATATTAAATTGAGAAAGAAGTGCGATTACTCTTGTGTAAGTGCAAACAACTCTTGCTAGACGAGGGC